>JAPDSC010155807.1:61950-84983 GCA_026290005.1 Latrodectus geometricus
ATATAATGTTTTTTAATAACATTTCTAAGTGTTTCTTCTGTAAATGTTTCCAAACAACATCTTTTGCTGAATTGATTTATTTTCAACAAATTCTATTAATTTTGCCTAATTACTTAGTAATTATATGATGCAGTTTTAAAATTATATGAATTGAATTAAATAATTAAGTACAATTCCTATTTTATATTATTGTAAATATATTATTAAAATATATTTTATTCGCGTATAATTCATTAACTGTCATTTACTAATAATAAATTAATCTTAAAATTGCATGCTCAGATTAGATTTTTATTCTCTGACATTTAGAAATTTTCCATTTATATTTAAGTTATTCAGCTTAGACCCTTGTACAATTCTTTGTATTTAATAGATTATGTAAGTATTTTCATTTTTTCTTATAAAAAAACTAATTATTAAACATGTCTCATTAAAGCTATGCTGCATCTTTAGAATTATTAACATTATTTTTAAAAAAAATCATTCCATAAAATGGAATTACTTTAATTCATGATGTCAGCAGTTTAAAGTTTTTGAAAATTAATAAATTAAATGAAACTTTTAGGATTTTAGAACTTTTAGTTTAATTAAATTAGATTCTTCGTGATTTAGAAAAATGTATCAATATTTGCGTAAAAAATATCATGACAAAAATTTTTCTTTCAATCAAATACCTTGTAATTATATCCGATGCATGACCTAGTTAATATCCAGTTTTCTCGTCCCCCCCCCCAAAATACTTTCACTTCAGAAAATTTCTTCCCTGTTATTTGAGTTTTTTTATTAATTTATTTTATTCTTACTAATTATTTTATTCATTCACCCTTGTGAAGTTTTAACCATCTAATCTTTTGAGACTATACCGCTTGAACTAAAAAAAAAATTATAATTCCTTAAAATGAGGGTAGTGTAAAAAGATTATTTTCTTGCATCTTCCTTATCTTTCAAGAAAATTGGATTTGAAAAGTTATTTATACTACCCCATTTTTAAAACGCCGATATGCATTTTGGGTAAAAAAAATTCACTAGGTTATATTAATAAAAAAAACTAATTTATTAAGTAAAGTATGCTGATTAAATGTATGGAAAGTAAATTTAATCTGTTTTTGAAGTGTGTGTGTTTGTAGGTATTTTTATAAATCTCTAAACAATTAACTTCTCTGGCAGTGTTAAAACACAGATAGCTCTGCCATCTATCGGTACTATTTAAAATTACCTTCACATTTTTATCATTAGTGCTTTAAAATATTTTTCCTAGAATTCGAAACATATTATGCAAATGATTATTTCATTTTTTGCGGGTTATTTTTTTATTTCATTTAAATATATTCAATGTAAAATTCTATAAGTTTTGATTATTATCGTGATAAATAATACTCTACTTTTTGAAAAAAAATACATTGTATAATGTAGAAAATAATTCTATTCTTTACATAAAAATCTAGCCACCAAATTTACTGTGTTACACTTTCAAAATCTTACAGAATATTAAAATTATCTCACAAAATATTTACAATTAAAATAAATACAAAAACTTAGGAAATTCTAGATTAATACAAAAATCAACTCTTCTTTAATTGAAACTAAATTATATAAATCAAAATCTATATATTTTTTCAATACACAATTTTTTAATCTTTTCTTTCATAATTGATTATTTCCGTAAATTAAAATAGTTTTCACAGGAAAAAATTAATTGCTACCTTTAATTAATTAAACCTTCTAATTAAATCTTAAATACTTAAAATCTCGCGTAAGAATTATATTGCTTCGTTTAATGTTGATTAAGAAATATAGATTTTAAACTAATTAGATTACTAAATCAAATCTTTAATTTGTTTTATTTCTTTCTATTTTTTTCAGCAAAAAATCTTTGATGAATTCATCATTTTAACCCCTACTTATATCTTAATTATTGATTAATATTCATTTGCACTTGACTTTCTCTTTTAAAAATTATTATTTGAAATAGAAAATAAATCTCTTAATCACTTCTTCAAAGATTTTTAATCAGGCTGTTTCGCTTACTTCATTTTATATGCAGAACAATTTAATCATGATTTTTTTTTTCATATCACGTATGCTTGAGCTGTTCCTCTCTGAATTAAGTATTTTAATCATTCAAGAACAAGTTTTGATTTTAATCATTAACTTTCTGGATAAAGAGGGTCTCAGTTTACAATAATATATTATCATAGAAATTTCGCTCGCAGCTATTAGCGTATGCATGCATAAGCCTCATAAATAAGGAAACCACAGATTTATAATTTAAATTAAGATGTAAAGTTCAAGCTAATGCCATCAGCATAGAATAAAATATAATCATAAATTAAAGGGAGCTAGGCGTATAAATGAATCATTAATGCAAAATTGAGCATTTTTCTAAGATAAACTTTATTTTGATAAGTTTAAACTAAACATTTGCTTTGAAGAAGAATATCCTTGTAAAGAGAATAATAACTTTACTCGTTTGAATTTGAGTACGTCAAAATATTCGAAAAGTTGTTTATTAATAAATTCATTCCATAAATGTCTTTTTTACTATAATAATTTTTAAATATATTTAATTTTCTTAAAAAAAATCACAACTTCATCGATTGATTGGTACTAAACTAATATTAAATTATTACTGAAATACCAGCCGCCCAGCCTGTCTAGTGGTTAGCGTACCTGACTACAGATGGGTGGGACCTGGGTTCGAATCCTGGCTTGTGCATGGATGTAATTAATTCTCTCTTTCTTGTCTTTGTCCTTTCTTTGTGTGAATGGTTGCCTACTCTATAAACGGGTACCTATGGCATGTGTGTTCTGAGAAAGTCGGACTCCACACCATATATGGTTCAGTTGGAAAAGTGGAGTAGCGCACCCCTTATTGCCAGCCTGGCTGGCACACAACAACAACAAACTGAAATACCAATCAGTTTTTTAAAAAAAATTATTAATCAAGATTTATAAAGGGAGAAAAATATTTTTTGAGAATTATTTAAATTTATGATAGATCTGAATATGAGTAATCATTAAATATTGTACTTTTATGTATTCTATTAAGCAAATTAAAAAAGTACATCTCATAAATGTAAAAAGATGATCTAGTAAAGATGTAAAGATCACAAGTAAAGATGATCACAAGTAAATCTAGAGATCACAAGTAAAGATGATCTAGTATTTTTGAATCAACAAATACCATCTCATACCAAATGATTTCCAAGTAACGAGGTTAACACTAGCGTTGAAACTGTGTTGACAATTGTAATCTATATACAACACCTTACTATACACTGGCTCTTTGATCAACGTGAATGCTGATAAACTTTTGAACAATCATACAGAATACAAACTGATAAATATTATTCCTGTTAACAATATAAGAAGTTTTTCAAGAAATATGTAAATAATTAATAGCATTTGGTTATCTTAAGTTTATAATCTTCTTGTTTTGCATAAAAAAATGCATAGATCCTGATGGTATGTTCGTTTATATTTGCATATGCGTGTCTGTTTTGAGTTGCGATATACTCATCTGTAGCAATACATCTAGGTTAACTATTATTAAATTTCTTTTTATGCAATTGTACTCTTATAGAAAATACAACTAATATAGGAATAAAAATTATTGCAGCAATGTTAAATAATGTGTTTTGGTCAAGAATTGAGTTTACTTAATAATCGACCATGACATAAACACATTTTCCAATATAATTATATGTCGTGTGATTTCAAAATGGAAGATTATTTAGAATTAAGATAAAACAAATTTTTAAAAAAGTTTAGTCCGGGCTCTATAAAAATATAAGTGAACATAATATTACATCTTTATATTTGTTAAATTTTTATTTTAATTGTTAGAAATTGATTCCGTTTGAAGGAATTATAATTTCTTAATTTACAAACTAAACAATCTGTAGCTATTTAAAAAGTTTAATCAAACATTAGATTACTTAATATTGTTGAAATAAAATGTCATGAAAACATATACTCTTCAGTTATTATAATATATTTCATTTTAATATTCAATACAACTCTGAATATGAAAATGAATGCAGCCAAAAATTCCAATAAGCTTGAAAATATCTTTTTATGTTGAAACACATCAATTTCTATGTTTCACATAATCGAGATAATCGGATAGATCTCAGATAATAAGATTTATTTTATACTAAAAATTATATATCTCTAACGAAAAGAAATGTAAACCATGAATTGAAACAAACTGCTTTGCTCTTCAGTGCAGTTTCATGTTTTTAACAATAAAAATTTTACCTATTCAGTTTGCTATCTTTCAATTTGAAATTCCAGATTCAATAGACTAAATAATCATTTCTGCTACATTGATAAAAATATTTCTGAAGACTAATATTAAAATGAAAAAATTTTGTACAGTAAAATTTGAATAATAGTTAGTTAGGAAATACTCATGGTTTCAAAATTATATGCATGGGAGTTTTTTAATATATTAGCTTATGGTTAAATATTTATCAGATCTTTCTGTTAAATAATTATAAGAGTTGCTCAATTATCGAAAACACAGTTAATTTGTCAGGCTTAAATTATTCACATTATATAATATATATTAATGTAAAAATACTACGAAATTTATTTTTAAGATTTCTTTTTTATTTAAATGTCCTAAAAATATTATTCCAGTCACTAAATTTGAAATTTAAATCCAGAATATACATTAAAAAAACGTAAAACAAAAGCTGTCTTTAGAAATTATCAAGAATTTCTAATTAATGTAATAACTGATATGCGATGTTTGTAAATCAAGCAGAAAATTTATCAACATTAAAAATCATTAAAATAAGTATCAAAATATATTTGTCAAAAATCGATAGTAACATTTTGGTTATGTACTCTAATTAAAATTATATATCTGTTACTGGAAAACATTATTTCTTTTCTAAATGTATGCAATAATTTTTTCACTAATGTGTTCGAATTCGATAGAGTCTGTAATATAAATGATTTTTTTTCATTAATATTTTTTTGTTAAAAACATTATCTTAATATAATTTAGGATTAAAATTATTATTTCAAATATCAAGAAGAAACTTCCGCTGATCTGATTATCTTTTGACAGACATTCTGAGATATTGTTGTTTCAAAAATTAAAATGACAGTCTATGATTAAATATACTGCATTTTTAAGTTTAATTTGTTTTATTTTTTTATAAAAATAAATTAGTAAAAGATTTTACATTATAAAATTAAATTTGAAAATTCATATTTTCCATCAAAATAATCAAATTCAATTTTCTCTTACAAAACCTTTTTCTCGTTTTTCAGGTCCACCAGATCCGGTGAGGAACTGCGCAATAGCTAACAGATCTCAAACTTGGATTATGGTAGAGTGTGAAGCCGGTTACAATGGTGGATTGCAACAGAAATTCCATCTAGAAGTCTACAACTCGGCCGTCGACCATCTGCAGTCTAACATGACCTCTAGGGATGCTCCTATATTTTCCGTGACCAAGCTGCCTCCTGGTACACCCTTTGTCTTCGTGATATCAGCCTCTAATGAGAAAGGCAGGAGTAATACGGTGGCGCTGGTTGGCAACACGCTTTCTATACGTGATCTTGAGACAGGTTAGTTTCTCTTTGCAAACAGCAAATTCATCATTTATTTAACCACAATGACACACTTAAGCAGATGTTACTTTACAATCGACTAACTTACGTTAATAATTTAGTCGTAAAGCCAAATATTCTAATAATTGAAATTTGCTTAGATTTAATCCCTGTTTCCGTGTTTCAATTTATTCCAGTTGTTTTCTGGGCAAACACCACTTGGAGTAAATGTTTTTGACTTGTTCATTTATAAAAATAACAGATATACTTAATTTTTCCGCAATTTTTCATTATATAAACTATTGTTATGAATAATGATCAAAATATTTCCTGTATGAATAATGTCGTTATAAAGAAGTTATAGAAGCAATATTTTTAAGGAAAAGCGTGTGTGTGAACAAAACTACTTATCACACGCTCTTATCATATACTTCTATGTATACAAGTGACGAAAGTGTATGAAACAATCACACTAAATTACTTTTGTCACAATATTTACTGTTAGCAATTATTATAAAAGTTTCCAAGAAAACCTACTACATAATAAAGTTTAAGATTATTCTCATGATCCCCTCAACATGAACTTCCCAGTTGTTTTATTGATCCATTTTTCGTATATTCAACAGCATTTTTCAGTTTTCTTCTAAGAAGATATCTCATTATAGCACAGTCCAACATAATAACCGAATTTTACTTTTCGTCAAACAAAACATCGTAATTTGATCCAGAATTCAATATTTGACAAATATCTGTAGCTTAGATGTAAATCAGAATTGATTTTCTTATCATTTGCAACGCTGATACTCAGAAAACAAAATTCTAATGAGAGGCTTATTCATTAAAATAACTTGAGAGACTTTTTTTCTCATGTAATAAATAGAGGTTATCTTCGGTTTCCTCTACAAAAATGAATTGCATTTGAATAAATTTATTTCTATTCATTACTCAAACAGCTTACATTGATCTGGAAAATTTATTTCCAGATCAATGAAAGCTGTTCTTTTTCTTCAAATTAGAAGAACTGTTCATGTAAGTTGCTTCTATGATTAAAAATTATATTTTTTACCATTAAAAACATTATTATACATTATTCGCGGTAAAAAAACACTTTTGCTTACAGCAAAAAAATTTAGATGAGAAGCATAAAAACTTAAGTAGTGTCTTAGTTTATAAAAGACAAAAATTGTATTCAAATAGGTATATTTTATCTTTTTATTTCTTTTATACGACAAATTTTTATTTATATCGAAGCATATTTTAATCATTTCAACATTATATATTTAATTACCATAAGAAAAGGTGCTTATGAAAGACAATGTGTTAAGGTTCTTAAAACGTATGAGATTTTGAGTAATGGTAAAAATAATATTTACTAAAATTATTGCTTTCCTTTTCTGAAATTCACGTTTCTTTTTTTACAGCACAAATCTTTCATGATATTGAATATAAGGGAAGCAAGATTGCATTAAATAATAACCTGTTATCTAATTCTTAATCTAATCCAGAATTTGTCGTAAAATCTTATGATTAATAACCATTATAAAGCAACTGGAGAATTTTCAATTTAACTTAAATTCCTGGTAATATATAACGGTAATAACATCATAAATACAAGAAAATGTGAGAACTGCATGATGCCAATATCAAATAAATAATAAAATAAATAATAATTTTTCTAAGTCATAACTATGAGAATACTTACTTTTTTTTTCAAGCTTTTTTCCCTAAAGATGGATGGTGTTCAGCTCTTTGACGTTCCGTAATCTATTTTTACGATAAGAAAAGAATGCTTTTCTTATCCTGTTGATAAATAATGATATTTCTCAAATCATTACATCTGATAAATCCTTTCAATCATTCACAATTTATAGATTGTTAACAGTTTTATGACATTAATCATAAGAACTGACAGCAAAATATCTATACGTAAATTTTCCCACTTAATTGTGAAGTTAAAAATAAAATTGTAATTTAAGTATATTAAAGTTTAATATTTAAAATCAAAAGAAAAATTATTTCAATTTGCTTAAAACCCTTTTTATAACCATTATTAAATACTTAAACTAATTTTCATATACTCTATTTCAAAACATTTGCAGTTATGGCAGAAAGAAATATGATAAATATGTTAATTACAAAGATAATAACATGTTTGGAAAAATATAATTAAATAACGGATTTTCATATATTTCTTTGAATGTATGAAATGTGTTTTTGAAGGAAATGTATTTCATCTCATATATATGTTAATGAAAAAATATATTTCTTCAGATAAAAGTAAATTATATTTAGAGAAATGTAATTAATTAAATAAATAATCTAGTTTTCAGTAATTAAATCCAAAAAATGAAGTAAAATATAATAAATGACAAGACAAAAAATACGAATATAACTGAAATGATAAAAATGTACCTATGTCCATAAAAAATATTGTTACTATAAATACTTTATTAGTGAAAAAAAAGTATTTTATATCATTATTATTAAATATAATTATATTTTCTTCAAAATATTGTAATGGCTTAAAATAAAACAAATACGCTTCATTGAATTATATTTTATATAATTCAGTTAACGTATTTTGCACCCATTTATGTATTCTTAATTTTAATAACTAATGAATAAAATTTTATAACAAATAAACAATGAATGCATAAATAAAAAAAATCCATTTATGTGTTATGAATTTTGATAAACCAATAAATAAGATTATTTTTTCCTCTTTTGTAACATTTATTATCAATAAATTCTGCTGTAAAGATGTTAAAATTTATAATTTTTTTAATTTTACAGAAACAATTAGATTTAATGATTAGTCTAGAAGTTTATTAATTTATGAATTAAATAATTTAATTATTGCTTCTATAAATTGAATATTTTATGTAAGTTTTGTTAAACTGACAAAAAAAACAAATGCTTGTTTAGGAATAGAAAAAGAAAATATATTTTAAACCTATAACATATTTAGAAAAGGAATCTTTTATGTACGATTTATTGTATATGATGAGAATTGCTTAGTAAAAAATTGTGTTATGAACAGCAAAAGAAAATATATTTTAATCCTATTACATATCAAAAATAATTTTTTTCGCAGATATCATCTTTTATAAAAGTGTGTTTGTAGTTTTAGCCCTATAATTCTTAAATGACAACCTAAACAGTAAATGCAAAAATAATCAATATTCTCTCGTTCGCTTTTATCGTTCAATTTAACTCTTAATATCAAAGTTAAATACCCAATGATAAATGATGGTCAGAAAGTTGTTTGACAGAAATTCTCTTTTTTTAAAGAGCGTTAAGTACAGTTATCTTCTCTTAAAATTACAGACTAACATTTCAACAGGAACATTAAGTCGATTGATAAGTAAAAAAAAGAAAACTTCAAAAATTACTAATGAAAGCTTTAAAGCTTTCTTATTTTTATATGTAACTTTTGAAAAAATTTTTCCTTAAGATAATATTATCATTCAGTAACGGTTTTATTGCTATGAGTGTAATCACAACTATTTAAATCAAAATTTATTAATGCCAAATTTTGGTTATGGCATGATTTCAGTATATAAAATAAACATTTTATTCCATAAATTTGTTAGTTTGTAAGACAATACAGGAATATTTATTTTTTGTTTATAATTAATCTGATTTCGCATAAAAAAAATGTGTGATTAATGAGATTACGAATTTGAGTTTTAGTTATAAATTTTTTTTTTTGACTAAATGAGATGAATAAATGAATAAACTTGAAATTTTCAATATGCTTTAATATTATCTTTCATTTGAAATTTTATGTGAAAATTATATTTAGGGAAATTAATGTCAAAGAATATTATGTATCGAAGTTTATTTTATTGTTATTATTTGAATAAAACTTCAAATTCTTGAATTTTCAAGAAATTGATTATTTGATGAATGTTCTTTAATAACAAATTTCTTTAATAAATATATTTACCTTGTTATAGTTAAAATATGGATCACTTCAGTAAATTATATTTTACAATATTCAGCTTTAAATTTAGTACATAAAATTTATATGTGTTCTAATTCTACCGTTTCTAAATCTAAAATTCTTTCTAATTTTAATTTAATCACTCCTTATTTTCTTTCTTAAATCATAGTATTCTCATAAACAATATTAAAATTGAGAAGAGTAAAAAGCAACTTTGATACATCGTTGTAACTGGTGTATTTTATGTTGAAACTGTCGAATACCAACTGACTTTGCCATGCAGACTTAGTATGAAATCTAACAGAATATGTTTTAAACTCATGGCTGAATTAAGATCTTCTGATCATATTAAGACGTTGATTTGAAAGAAGATGTAAAAACTTAAATGGTTTTTAAACGGAATTAAACTATTCATAACTCCAGAGGATTGACAGAATCTTTCGAACATTTATTGTCAAATTTTAAGGAAAACGAAGAAACTTTTGCATTTTATTTCTGTACCAAGTTTTAAATTACACATTTTCTTAAACTTTATCCAAAATAAATCATAAGTGATAAATATGCAGTTAAAAATTAAGGTATTATCAAAGTATTTTAATTAATACAAAATGCAAACGCCAGATATTTAAAGAATTTTAAAAAACGATCACAAGAATATAAGACATATTTAGCATATTATAGGACAATCTGTACATATTTCCTTCATGTGATGAACAAGAAAACGTGCTCAAGTTTTGTTTTTCATGCAAAATTCCTTAAACAATTTTTTGAGCAGATATTTTTAATGAAACTTAATAATTAGAATTTTTTTAGAAATCTGCATTTTTAATCAAACAATCTTACTATATCTTATTAATAATTCTACTGAATTACTAGAAAATGTGTATTATTAAATTTCTTAAATAAAACATCTTATTCTTTATTAATATTGAACTTAAAAGTATGTTATTTTTTAGATTTAAGGCTTGAGTTTCATTAGAACTTCGAATTTTAAACATTCCTGAATTCGGTTGTCTCTCCTATTTCTAGTATTGAAACGTATTCGTATGGTTATGTTTGTTATTTATTTAATATTCTTAATTCTTTTATAATATTCTAAATTCTTTTATAATAAAATTCTTTAACAAGCAAAATCCTAATCCAATTCTTTAAAAACTTTTAAGTTATTTAAATGTACTTATCAATTTATCTGTTTAAATACACATTAATCAAAAATGTAAATCACTAAAAAGTGTACGTTAATAATATGGTTGAAACAGAGCCGAGATGTATGAAATGTTTCTGCTCGGTGGTAATATTTGGCAGTATTTCAAAAGATATGTCGTTTAAGTTATTATAACTATAACAGAAAAAAATGCAAAGTAATAATAATCATAACATCGGTAGGTAAATGAGATAAAAAATAAAAAATAACACTGAAATAAAAAATATTCTCTGGGAATATAATGTTGGCAAACTCACACAACAACATATTTTGTTGTATTATCATAACAAAACGATTTAAAATGATTGATATAATGATGAATATTTTCACTAAAATAAAAATTGTTTTCAATTTATCATTTTTTGTTATTTTGCGTAAGAAATATTCCATGCATAACATCAAAATGAAGTTCTTTAAAAATAAATTCTGTGTAAAAAAATGCTAATTAAACTCATTGATTTTTGTACTTGAGTAAAGATTATAATAATATTACTATAAGAACTTTTAAGCATCAACCGCGAACTTCCATAAACTTCCGAAAGCAATTTTCATAGTTTATCTATAATAATAAAAGAATAAAATATTATAAAAATCTAAATCACTCAGAAGTATAGCAAAAGAAGAAACACGCTGTCCAATCATTTAGCATTGATAGAATCGAACTTGTATCTCAACATCAATACATCAATCAAAATGTAAAAAAATAACATATTCTAGTAATCGTTTTGCAATATTAACCTATATTTCAAAAAACTAGTTAAATGGATTAATAAAGTATCATTTTGTAAACTGCTAAAACTCTTTCCATATACTTTCTCATTCAGAATAACCAAAAGTATTAAAAACCATAATCCAGTTTTAACTAAGTATTTCTTTTAAATGCAAAACATTTCATTTTTATAAACACAATATCATTATAACCACTTTTGAGACTCATATTAAATATTATTTAATATGAGCAACTAATTTTAATAAGCGCTGCACTTCATCATACATTCGAAATGTTCTCTTTTTTTCCCATACTACACAAAACAAAAGAATTGTTTATGAATCACAATCCTATAGTAATTCTAACCCTCTTTAAATGAAAAGAAATTACAATCTCCAATTTGCAGTTCTTTTTTTTTTTGTTTCAAAAGGACGCTGTAAATTAGATCCATTTGTAAAAAAGTAGTTGTTATTGTGAAGAATTTATTTAAATCTGTAATTTTACCATAGAATTCTCTTGAAAGAATTTTAAAAATAAGATATGTGTAAGTTTATTTCCTGGAACATTAATTTAAATTCATAAAATTTTCTAATTATTTATTTTTTGAAGTATCATGTTTTTAATTTTATGATGAAAATAATTATTTCTGAATTTAAATAAAACCTCGCAGTTTATTTATTAATATATTATTATTAAATTATACATTCTTAAAATAAATTTATAATTAATTTAAAATATATTCTTAAGAATAAATTCATTTCTCAACTTCCTTGCTGAAGAGTTAGGTATTTGAAATGTTTCCATTATTTTCTGAATGCATTCTTTAAAATATGTCTTGAAATATTATAAGAGAGGATAAAAGCTTTTCTGGTTCCAAATCTTCGAAGATTATTAAATCTTTTAAAGTTCTTGAATCTTAAATCTTTTATAAAGAGGAAAATAATAAAAGGCAATAAGGCAACTGCTTAGTTCTGAAAACTTGTAAGCAGACACTTTTGAAAGATTTCAATACCTGTAAGAAAGCAACAGAAAATAACAGTTATCAATGCATAGTTTTACGTCTTTATCAAGACTTGATCTAAAACATTCATTGCTGCAAATTCCAAAATTGTAGAGTAACTGCGTTTTATTATGTGTAAACTCGATTGACATGTTGATTTTACCGAATTTCAATTAACTCTTATTTATTTCTATTCATATAAGAGATGATCTCAGCAGTAAAGCTCTATTGTTGGCAAACAAATATATAAGGCGAAGAAAATTTATTTACCAACGAATGGAGAAAAGTAGACTATTTTTTGGAGTGAAATGAAAGATACATTTATCTTTCAACATATAAAATTTTCTTTATAGTTTCTACCAGTAATTTATCTTATAAATTTAAACTTTTTTAACCATTGAAAAGTGCAAAATAGCTGTGCAAATGAAGATATGATTTTTTTTTCTTGATATTTAATTTAAAACCAAACTTTTAATGTACGACTTGCGATGTGCTCTAGTAAAATCTTAATATTACACCATGTATTTATTTTGTTATGAAATATAATTCAAACAATCAACATAAATGCATATATTTGAGATTCTAATACGGTCAGCAAAGAGGTTAAAAAAGCATATCTTTTTCACTTTAAGTTCAGTTCCTTTAAAAAAATGTTTGAAAATGTTAATTTTGAAATATAGAAGTAGAACACAAGATATTTTATTTCATATTTATAATATGCTTACTCATAAAAGTTTTATGATAAATTTATTCTATAATTATTACTCCTAAGATCATTTGTTAATTGAATTTAGGATAATTTTCCAGATATTTGAATTATTGTCAATTTTTGAGCCAATGTATACAAATATTCTGATATACAAATCCTTTCGTAATTTATTTGACTCCCCTGAAGTTTTGTTGAATTAATTTTCACCTTCAATAACTGTAAATTAAATTAACATATTAATTTTATGCCTGGCATCAGAGGCATTACATTAATTAAATCTCAATTCTTTTTCTAAGTTAGAATTTGTAAATTTAATTGCTCAGTCTCAATTTAAATTAAATAAAATCTTTAATTTACAGTAATATGTCTAATTAATTTGTAATATACGAGTACACATTCGTGAAAGAAATTTATTTTCTGTACAAACCACATTTTAGAATCTGCAAATTAATTACTATTATCTTTATCTGACCTGAACATCTACGTTTAATGCGATATATAAGAAATATTCTCTTTTCTGTTATATCTTAAAACTTGCCAAGTTTTGAAATAACATGCAAATTCAATTAATCTTTCTCCGTCTAAATTAATTTAATTAAATTTCTGATAGGCTTATTTTGCGTTTAAAAATACAAATAAACTTTATATAACTGTATTAATTTAGAATGAAATTAGCATCTAAACAAAAGATGATTTGGAATTTCTTAATGAATAGGCCACACGTTTTTGCTTTAGTTTACTAATTTGGTCTAAAAATCGGCTTAAATCTGTGAAAAAGTGAATGAGATTAAAATGTCTACTAATTAAATCACAGATTTAAATGATTAAATTTCTGAAAATGTGCTTAAAGTTCTGGAAAACAGAGTGAATAGTGCCTTTTTTCGAAAGTATTTTGCGCTTTATTTAAATTTAATCAATTTTTCCAAAATCTATATGACTATATTAAAAACATTTTGCCTAGTTAATAACTTAAATAAATTCGTTTGATTAATTCGTTGTTGTTGCTTAATAATAGAATTTTAAAAACTAACTCTTAATTTAATGCATGTAAACTTTAATAAGCAAATTTCATAAGTAAATGGATCATTCTAGAAGAATTCAAAATATAAAAATGTTTTTTCATATATTCTTAATATTTTTATCTCTATATATTATGCTATTTTCACTTAAAAGAAATTAGTCGTTGTTTTTTAAAGATGAAATACCTAAATTCTATGAGTTTACACGAAGATTCTATTATCTTTCAAAAAATTCTATTATATCTTTTTACTTAATTTGAATCACAAATTAAAGAATAATTAAGCAATAAATTCAAAATTTTAAAAAGAATATTTTTTGAATTTAAGTAAAATTTTCTTTAAATCTTTGAGAGGTATTTTTACTATAACTTTCAAGAGTCTGTTTTCAAAAATATATATGTTAATTTTGAGCAATAAATTAATTTACGATAATATAATTTTACCATGACTTATAAATTCTCAGAAATATAAGTTATATACATGGTAATACATATAATACGTGATATATTTTGTGAAGAGGAATTAGGAATTATAATATCTTTCATAATATTTTACATTCACCTTTTCAAATGCTTTTTATCAAATTCAACACTTCATAAAAATTTTCTGTATGAAGTTGTAATCTCATTTACTTTTTCGAACACAATAGAATTATTTTAATTGAAAGATTTTTTTAATTTCAATAGACATTAGTTCTTACTTATTTTTTTAATATTTTAAAATTTCATATTTTTATACATGTTTTTCATTAACTAACATGCTTAGCTATATTTAAAGATGCCATGTTAAAATAAACTACTCTTAAATATTTATTATTATATTTATTTTTCTCAATGCTTTAGGACTCAAAATATTTGAAAATTATGAACTTCAAAGCAACATTTTTTTTTTTATATTTGCACCACAATTCGAAAAAACTATGCTTATCCTTCAGTCTTGATTGTTATTATTTTATATTCAAGTGTGTATTCATCTTTATTAAACCTTTTATTCATAAATTAGGATCAAAATGGATTGCGATAAGTTTATGTTGATTCTACTTATGTAATTATTTGTAATAAATTTGACTATGTGTAATAATTTAAGGTAAATCAAGAATTATTATGAAATTGTAATGTAAACATTTTAAGTTTCATTATTTTGTTATTTTTTATCAACATAATTAATAATTCATAGATTAAGTACAAGAAAATAAATAATCTTTTACATATAAATAATTTAGCTGCTGGATAAATATAAATTAATGTTATGATTTTTCCAGTACTTTCTATTAACGAAAACACAATTTGAAAAAAAGTCTTATTTTAAATGACTAGTTGAAGTAAAAATGAAAGTAAATAATGTTTATAAGCACTATTTATTCATGCATTTTATTATTTTGAAATAAAGAAAGTCATGCAAAAGCAGAGAAAATATTTACTTTGGCAGATCTAAATAGAAAAGAAAATCCATTCTATAATATACCCCGCATTTTCTAACTGTAAACAGACTTATTTCCGAAGTTTCTGTGATGTCTGCGACTATTTTCTTAACAAAATATATTTATGTAAATATGATCGAGCTTTCGAGTCATTTCTCAAAGTGCTTTAAAAACATACGTCTTTTGATGTTTTGAAATATGAGTTATTGGTATTAAAGGTTAAATAAATACTTTGATACTTTTTACTGTAAAAATAAGAAAAATAATATTTTTAACGAAAAGATCCCAAGTAACTCAAAATTTGGATGTATTCATCATTAATAAAATTTGTATAGCGTCGAAAAATTGTGTTTTCTATGAATGCGTACAAAATAAATTATTTCATGAATTTTCAAATGTTGTTTTGAAATAGTTCTTAATGCAAAGCTGTAAATTATATTACATTCAAATGAGAGAAATATCGGGAATTTGAAATTTTAAATTAAATTAGATTCTATTTATATATATCTAATATCATTTCTAATTATAAATATTTGCAAGAGATAATAAATGTGAATTATGTATTTCAGACAACATATCGGAAATCTTGATAGATAAAATAACTGATTCGTATGTTAGTAAAAAGTGTAAATAAATGAATTTATTCAAAAATTTTGCATATGCTTAAAAGTGATAATATCAATAATATTTACATAATGTATTAATATACCTAATAATCAATAAATTAACAATATCTAATAAGTATTTAAATATTATAAGCATGAATATTTTTATTTTGAAAGCATTGTGGAGCATCTCACTAGCGTATTTATAAGTTAATCGTGTCGAAAACAAAAATAACGTTCAATTTATTAACTTTGATATTAATGTTTCATTTTAGAGAAACCAAAAGAGATAAACAAAACACAGAGCAGTAATTAATTAGGTATATTGAAAATATGTACAAGAAGTATGGAGAATTCGCCTATGATCTACAGTTTATCAAGCATTAATTCTATGTAAAGATATATTGATTTCCATTTCAAAGAATGTGGCAAATCTTGTCACATCTTCAAAAAAACCTTTTACGAGATTACTTTTAAGTTGTAAGAAATGTGCACATATAAAATGCATAAAACTATAACTAAATATTTTCCTAAACTTGTTTTGTAATTACATTTATATAAGTATATATCCTTTATTCTACGCCAGTCTTTAGCATTTCTGCCATTAAGTGACAAATAACACAAAACATGAGGAAACATAAAAAGAATTAAAATTAGTGTTTTTAAAGCTGTCTTGAAAAAAGTATAAAATGTTATAGTTATCATATAATATTATCAATTTTTTTCAATCTTCAAAAGACATTGTACAGCCAAATTTCCTAAAACTTGACAGAATATCAATTTTATAAAAATATAAGTTAATATAACTATAAAGTAAAAGAAAAATTGTAGCAGTAGACATATTGCATCTAACAATAAATTTATTCAAAAGACTATTTAAAAACCAATAACTCATAAATAAAAACCATAATTTGCTTTTAAATGAGATTATACATGGGAATAAGGAGGGGTGAGCTTCGAATGAACCTAAAAATAACGAGCATATGCCCATCTCCTCAACTGACTGTAGAAGCATAAAGTTGTGATGGTTGATGATAATCTCTTGCTATAACTCTTGTTGTAATAAATATAATTTCTGGAAAGATTGTTATATTTAATTATATGAATGTCTATTAAGGTTCCTATTATATTCAGTATAAGCTGTTGACATTTTTTGGATGTGGTTGGGCTGTGGCAAAGGAAGACAAACTTTTAAGTCCATATACATCAGGATTGGAACAATTTGGGCATTCCGATGTATTGAGGGCTTATGACTGATACAAAATTTTAAGGTACTGGGTAAATGATAGAACGGTATGGCATCTAATATGATATTTGATTGTAACTGAACATTCTGTTAAATAATGTTGCAGTATTCCTTGCTTGTCACAAAAGCACAAAGGTGTGTCACTTTTTCCAAATCTGTTATAGTATGGGATGAATGGACCATAGTTGGTACTGAAGTAATTTAGGAAATCATTTGTATAAAGTTTATCTGTAGAGACTTTAGGTAATGGGAAATATTTCTATCGTCCTTATTAAAATGTATCCCAGAATTCTTTCCAGTGGTCCATGAAGTATTTTTTAAGAATGGACTCCATATGGGGCTTTGGCCAGGGAATATCAACGGTTTGAAAGTGAGATTCAGTTGCTGCTTCTTTTTCTAGTATATAGAATCTTTCGTTTCCTTCTACTACATATCGTATGCTTTCATCAGTTTAATTTATAAGATTATACATGAGTATTTAATTTTATAAAATTATAAAATAAGATATCAATTTAATTTATAAGATTATAAGACACCTTATCAAGCATTCTTTAAGCAAGATTAAGCTTAAATTTGTATATGTATGTATAGTTTCAATAAGTCGTACTTTAAGAGAAATGCTTAGTGTAGTGATGTACGTGTACGCTAACTGTGCTTTTCTTACTTATGTAGAAATTCCAAACAGAAGTATTCTCTAAATTTTATATTTTTCTCAACAATATCCATTGAAATATTTCTGGAATGATCATACAATTCTGTTATACATTTACAAACCACTTTGTGCACATTAAAACAAAAAAACAAAATACTACCTCAATGAATGAAATTGTATGTTTTACGAATATTAAAAGAGCAATTGATTAACTCACAAAATTTTGTATAAATTTTATGTACAATATTTTATTATATTTGCTCATTATTTGAAAAATTGGGAAAGTAATCAATTGCTGGCAGATATTATAAAAGCTCTTATGAATTATAAAAATATTTTAATAAACGAAATCAATGGAATATTATTTAGAATATCTTTTTTCAATTTTTTTTTAATTTTTCTATTATTAAAAGAATTTTTAAATACAAGAAAATAAATCTTGAATAATTCCTAATTAAGCCTTAATCGAAAAGTTTAAAGCCTCTCATCTCTATTAGTTTTGTGACTGAATTAGTATTTTTTATTGTTTTCAATTGTTCTATAAAGGATTTTTTGCTATATATTTTTATCGGAAATTTAAAAATAAATCCCTTTTTCATTTTTTCATTCGTAATATTATTTAATTTTTTAAATTTTTCAAATTTTAAAAGAATTTTTAAAGTATAAAAAATAAAGCCTCAATAAAAGTATATAAACATTAATTGAAATTTTTAAAGCCTTTCATCTCTTTTAGTTTTGTGATTGAAGGAGCATTTTGGTATTGTTATCAATTGGTATATAAAGGATTTTTTACTGAATATTTTTATCTGAAATTCAAATCATTTTATTTTTTGAAAAATAAAACTTTTTTAATTAAACTTTTTCTATATCAGATCATTTTTATTAAAAAAGGATATTTTCAAAGTACTTTGCCCATTTCGAAAGATCTTAAAAAGCAACTCTTTGAATCAAATAAATTTCGGATAATTAATGAGTCCTTTAATATCGGCTTCAATAATATGCTATTTACAAAAAAGTATAATATTCAATAGAACTTAAAATAAGTATTTATTAATATTAATTTGATAGAATTAATTTACTGAAGAATTATATTCTAATCAAAACTAAGTAATTTAAATTGACGATATGTTATGACTTCTTAAGAATTAAAATTAATTCTTCTCAAGGCATACAATTATTTTCAGGAATTCTCATTAAAAATTAATGAGAAAAATAATTATAACAAATCAACAGAATAGCGTCTTCAAAAATTTGAATTTAATTTTTTTTCTCTTTAAAATATCTACTTAAATTAGAATTTACCTCTGAGTGATGTACACACGCCCAATTTCAATTTAAACTTTATTATTTATTTCACAAAAGTTAAGTTAATGAAGTAATATAAAATTCTATTTATTTCAGAAAATAACTTTAAAAACAAACATTAATAATCCCAAACTAAAGCAATAATAATTACCTCAAGTTGAATAGTTTTAATGCAAATGAAAAACATTCGTTAGACAGTGTAATTACATTTATATTCCCCTGACATTTTGACGACGCACCTTTTAAATAATATCCTTATTAATATTTTTTAAATGTTACTAAAATCCCAACTGTTAAATTGGCTGCAATTTAATTTTTATTTTACTTTAGGCATTGGCCTTTTTGTTCCAAGTGATTAACTCTTTCTAATATTTAAAAATATCCAAGGATATTTTTCCTGTCATCCAATAACATTTCATTGAAACTAATTTAATCTACTGCAGTTTTTAATAGTTTTATTTATATTTCAGAAGAGAGATAAAGAAGGAATAATTTCCTTTTATAAACTATTTTCTGCTTTTAGATGTATATTTGGTTTTAATTATCACTGCTTTACATTATTATTTATTTTCTTCCAAATTCAACATTAATAAATATTTTTCAATTATTCTATTCGCGATTATTTTTTAAAAAGATTTTTCCGTTCTCATTCAAATGCATCATTAAATTTCTGCTTTGAAAACAGATTTTTCCTTAAAGATAATTGATTTTCTATCTAAATATTTAATTAATAAATTTGAATAATTTATCTGCTTATAGATATCACTCTGTCATGTGTGTCACTCATTAAATTGTTTCAATATTCAAACAAAATTTTTTGTATATTTTATCCTATGGATACATGCAGTTTTTTTTTAAAGAAATAAATTCTAAATTATTAATGTTAATTCAAAAAAGTACTATAATCTATGAACTGAAAGAAAATTATGAAGTGAAAGAAAATTAATGAGAGATTATTAACTCATTAGTATATGGTTATATTTAGAGCAACCAATCCATTTTTAATAACTATTATTTAAAGAAATTTCAAGCTTTAAACTTATTGAATATGTTATATAATGATATAGAATCAAAACATTAAACAAAATTCATACTTTTAAGTATAAAAGTTATATGTTTCTAATATTTTCAGAATTATATATAAAACTATTAAAAAAATTAATTAATTAAAATAGTATAAGCGATCATTCCAAAAGCTCGAATCGAACAAAAATTTATAAAGTAAATCAAAAAATATTTTTTACTAAAAAGTTTGATCCAAGTAAAATTTTAAAAAATGAATTATTTTATTTTTTATTGCAGAGATAAAATTTAGATTAAGATTTAAAACTTAGTCCTCAGAAGAAAATAAATTTAGAATAATTTAGGTAATATTATTCTTAAAAATACATAATTCATTAGAATATATTAAGTAAAAAGCTTACAAAAGGAATTTTATTATTTATTTGCACGTTATTCTAATATTTATGGTGTTGTTGGCGTAATTCGTTTTTGTGGTTTGGCGTGATTTTGTTTTTCATAATAAAATTGACAAAAGTGCTCACAGCTACTCAGAAAATTCACGAATAATTCGATACTTATAATATTCCAACATATTGCAAATAAATTCCGAAAACATTTCTGAAATAAAAATAACGATTTTTAAGTAAAATTTCTTAATAAAAAAAGTTAATAGTTTTTATATTTAAAACTGATTAAGAAATCTTCAGAATAATAATTTTCCTGCAAATCACTGAGTATGTACGTTTCAAATTACTATAAAATTGGTCCTTTTTTTCTCTCTCTTTCTTTAAGATTGAAAAATATGCAGGAAAAAAGTAGAAAGAACCGTAATTGAAATAAATAATATAAAAAAACGAAAATTAATGGAAAAAGAGTTAAATTAAAAAAGTTGAAAATCAGTTAAGCTTAATTCAATCATTTTCTATTTCCTTTCTCCATTTAAATTGCATAGAAAAATTTCAAACTTAAGATACGATTTATATTTGATTTTCTCTTTTTAAAATAATTCAAGCAAAATATTCAAATCCCACAGAGTTGAGAGTATTTCCCGATTATTCATTTTTTATTTTCTTAAAAATGTGATGAAGCGAAAATTTTAAGAAATTGCACAACATTAAATAAATTTCTTGTCCATTGAAATTCCTAATGGCTTAAATAAAAAGATTAAAAAATTCAGTTTTGAATAATCAGTTAATTAAAAAATGTATTGTGCAATAAATTAGTTAAACGATCAAATAAAAGAGGTAAAATCTTTACTAACCAAAATTAATTCTCATTAAAATTAATTTAAAGAAGACCAATACTGCTATTGCAGTACATTTTGCACTTTTTGTTTGATACATTGGAATCAATAACTGGCCAAAATATAAGATATTTTTCATCTTAAAATGATTGTTCACGTTATTTATGATAAGCAATTTTATTAATTTTTATATTTTTACTTGTTTCATAACATATTTTATGGATATAATCTGAATTCACACATTTCTAATGTTATTTATTTCGTATGTTATCTCACTTATTCCTATTTCTTCCATTGCAATTATAGAGGTAAAATAATCTCAAGGAATGTTTCAAAATAAAAAAAGGCTTTGAAACAGAAGAACAATCGACTTTTTCAGAGAACAACGAATTCGAAGGTAAAATCTGAAACTAAAACTACGCATAAGAAGTGTATTTGACTTCTTTAGCTCGTTATATTTACGCATCAATAAAAACCAGAATCCAACCTCAATCCATTTCGATGATTATGAAGTCATGGATGACATTTTGATTGTTGGATTGAGATTATTCTTATATCAAAATATATCAAGAAACTAAAGAATTGCAAAAAATATTTTAAAGATAAATATTTTGTAACAAATTTTACAAACTTCTCTTGAAAATATACTATATTAGAAGAAAAAGATTAAAATCATTGGGCAATGGATATCTGCTTAAAAGAAGAATTTACAGTTAAATTTTATGATAAGATTTTATAATCTTTAATTTTTATTGAACATACATGATTTTAACATATAAAATCAAAATAAATCTCAATAAGAAAATAATGCATTAGTTTTACTGAAATTTAAATTCAAAATTTCCTTACAAAGTAATGAATAATAAAACTTTTGGCTCACAAAAAACTCATGCTATGTCTTGTCTTAGTTCAGATTGAAATTACAAAGTTGTCTATTAGTCATTATCTGAAACAATGGTTTTCAAATTTTTTGGAGGTGTAACTGTATTTGTAACATTCAGATAATATGATGACCCGAATGTTTAAGGATCAATAATCATACTATATGAGCTCAAAACTAGTAATAAGTAACATAAAAGATCAAAATGCTAATTTAATTTTTTTATTTCCTACAAAACTGACACCAGAGTCAAAGCAAGAACAGAAAACTTAAAATCAATTCAGGGACTTATAATATAATAGTTATTTAATAATTCAATTGACATTAATTATATACAATTAAAACATGCACGAAACATATAAAATGAAAAAACTGATTTTCTTAAAAAAATTGCAAAAGGAAAATTTTGCTCAGTTTGAATTATTACAGATAGCTCCATTTTAGTTTCTTTTGAACTAAAGATTTTACATCCAGTATTAAGAAAAATCCGATGTCATATATATATATATATATATATATATATAT
>JAPDSC010155809.1:0-23565 GCA_026290005.1 Latrodectus geometricus
GTGCTAGAAATTGTTTTAATGTGTTAATCAATTTACATAAATCATTAATATTAAAACTGTGACTTTTTATTTGTAAAACAAACTTTAAAAAAATATATATATCACAGCATATGAAAAATATATATATAAATAAAAAAATATATATATCACAGCATCACAGTGCTAGAAATTGTTTTAATGTGTTAATCAATTTACATAAATCATTAATATTAAAAATGTGACTTTTTATTTGTAAAACAAACTTTAAAAAAATATATATATCACAGCATTACAGGAGTAATTTATGTGAATTGATTTATTCATTAAGAAAAGCAATTTCTGTTAAAACATAAAAGTAAGAAATTTTTTTCATCTAGTTCTATAACAATAAATTTTGTAAAATTTGGTATTTTTTAAAATTTTTAGTTTCCAAAACATTTAGATATATTTCCTACTACAGAATTCAAAGGCTTTACTACTAAAAAAGTACTTTTTAATAGTAAATTTCTTGATTATTAATTGATTCATAGTTTTAGTAAGTAAATTAAATTTATTAATACTTGATTTTAGAGTTGATTTTTTGAAAATGTATTTATTAATCCTTAATTCATATATTTTTTAAAAACCACTGTTTTTATTATCATTGGCAAGTATATTAAAAATATAAAAATACATGAATTAATATTTTAATGATAAAAAATTTTAATAGAACAAAATATTTCTCAATTTATTAATTGAAAATTTAAATACTAAATTTTCTTCACTTGATTTTTTTTTTTTTTTTTTTTTTTTTTTTTTAATGGAAAAAGATTTTAAATAGAATATACTCTTGTTATGTATGATGAAATTATTAACTGTTAAATTAGTTTGTAATTAAAACACGAAATTGATATTTGAAATTTATTTAAATTATGAAATTAAAGTAAATTTCAAAAGGCTTTTATTTTTCAAATTATAAGTTACTAAAACTTAATAATGGTATAAAACCATTAAAAAATGTCCAAAATCTTAAATTTAAAATTATTCAATTAAAAATATAAATAAAGAAATATTGTTTATTGTTGTTAAGCCACATAAGTAATCTTAAGTTTAATAATTTATCCAAAAATAATTCAATTAACTATCTGAGGGGATGACATATAAAGACATTTCACTTGTATCTGAATAAAGTTTATGAGAAAATATAGTTTTCATTTTTAGTTCACAACTTTCTTTGTATTAATATTCATAAGTATTTTGATAAATAAATATTTGGTATTAATGTTAAATTAATTATAAATATTAATAATTATAAGCCATATAATTTACAAAGAAATTGTATAGGCATATTTCTTACCTTTTAATACTGAGACAAATTCTTAAGTGGAGAATATAAAAAGCATGCATATAAATATTTTTAAAATATTTTCTCTTAAAACTGAATTTTTGTTTAAATATCTTTACTAATAAGCTACTTTCTTCCTTCACTCTTTATTCATTCTATACATCAATATTACAAATATAGCTATTTTCTAACATATGTCAGTTTTAATATACCACTCCTATACATAAACAATAATTAATCATATTAGTTTTTCTTCTATTATAAAAACATAAGCACTGGGGAAAATATTTGGAAAAGTGTTTCTTTATTATTTTAGTTAATGTTAAAGATTTCATTAAAGTTGGTTTTATATTTATTACATGTTGATATTAAGAGAAAGAGATTTTTGGTAATTATAATTTAATTTGCAATAATAAATGACTCAATATTAGAAATTTAATAGTACTCCTTAAAAACCAAATATTTAAAGACAGAAGTCACAAACTGAGGTCCGAGAGGAAATTTAGATTATGTAATATATAGTATATGGTTATACATACCTTCCTTGGTTAATTTAATAGCTAAAAATGAAATAATTTTACATAACAAAATTTTCTTAAGTTTTAACATTATGAATGATATAGCTTCTTTTCTCTTACTTTTGTATTACACTTATATCTATTTGTGCTGACTCAGTTTTTAAGCCAGACAATTACTTTCTGTGAATGAATTGCAATCAAATGAGAAGATTGATACCCAGAATATCAATATCCTTTTCAAATTTTCAATTTACACCAAAAGATGAACATTACATTTACTCTAATTTAATATACATAAATCATATGTGTTTAATAATCTTTAGTTAAATCTTTATAGTATCAACTACTTTAAAGTTAAGAGATTTGCATCTTACCAACTAAATTATTGTTGTGTTATTTGCTGTTGGCACAATATTGTGTAAATTAATTATTTAACTTAAAATGATCAATTAAAAAATAAACTAGAAATATATAATATTTCTTCTTTTCTTTGAGCCTCCTTTCATATTCAATTTTGAAACAACCATTTTCATTTTGGTTGAAATTCATGATTGTGAAGAGGTTTTACTAAGTAATATTAAAAATAATTAAAAGAGAAAACTTGATTTCTTAATATTTTGAATAGCAGTTGTTATTTTGCATATTATTCTTATTTCTCTTTATAATTTTCATATTTTTACCCAATGTTTCATGTTAAAATGTATAAAACAAAAATAAATTTTTTTATAGTAAAAACTCAGAACAGCCATTAGTCAAACTAAATGTATGTAACCATTATGTAGAGAAGTGGTTATTATTTAGGATACTGAATATTTATTATAAATAATTGTCAAATTTAAAAGATAATAATTATTATTTATAAAAATCTTAAACATAATTGAAGAAAGATTATTAATAAAAAGCTTTATTTTAAGTTTTGATCAATATTATACAAAAATACAATTAAAGTTAAAATAAACTTTATTTGAAAATAGAATATAAAAAAAGCATTAAGTTTACTATCATACCAAAATGTGCTGTGTTACTAATGTAGCACAAAACAGAATGTTTAATGTAATAAATTCCTTTTCAGATGCAAAGAATATGTAATTTACTTTTCCCTATATTTCAGTTAAATGAAGAGTCAGAAAAATGCTGCAACATCCTCGAGACTTTTTTGGAGATTAGGGGTCCTGTTCGAATGCCTCTCATTAACTGCTTTGGAGCTTTGTCTGAAGAATCTCCTAATCCTGATCATAGGTGGGAACAGGGACTTGTTTTGAAAAATGAGGATGTAGTATGTCAGGTGGGAGTTCACTTTTAATTTGAAACAAAGTTTAGATTTGTGTGTCAAAAAGAAAATTTTGAGTATGACAAATATCAAAAGTAATTTCATTTTCATAAAGAGTGCCAAAAATTTTTAAATAGTTTTACACATATTTTTCATGCAGTTATTGATGCATGCGAATATCATTAAATTAAAGAAGTTTACTATTATGCTAATTGAGGTATTTGTATTGTTAATTATTATTTATCTCAGAATTTGTTTTCTCAATGTCTTTGTGTCTAATACTGCAGTAGCTGTAGATATGTTTTAATTTTTTTATAATTCTTAAATTATGTAAAATTTTAACTTTTTATATAAAATTGTAATATATTTATTTTATTAATATAAATATTCTTTCTTAAACTTTCTATTTATTTAAAATTTTAATTAAATAATTGGGAAAATTAGTCGTTATTGAGCAAAGATAGATTTTTAATAAATTATAAAGTAAAGTAAGAATAATTAAGCAACAAGATCTTTACTTAGTGCTACATTTTTTAAATAATTATATTTTATAGAAATATTTTAAAATTAATAGCTCTTATTTAACCCACAAAAATATTTTACAATACTTAAGATTTTATGTCATAAAAGGCATGATAAAATGTTTTTAGTGTGCATATATGTAATATAAAATATCATAGTCTATAATATAGTATTTTGCAGTTTTATTAATATAAACTTAATTTTCCAAAATATTGATCTACAATCAAAAGATAATCACTGTAGAATACTAAATATTCTTGCTCAAGATAGTATTATGCCATATCTATCACTTTCGAAGAAAAAATCTTTCTCTTCTTTGTTTTATATATATTTTCAAAAGTTTTTGATATAACAGTTGAAATTGAGAAGCAGAACTATGCATCAAAAAGTTTCTAATTTCAGAAACAAAAAAAAGAAAAGAAAGAAAAATGGGGGGGGGGAGAAAATGTCTCATGATAGTTTCTAATAAAACTTGTTATTGAATGACTTTTTTTAAATTTGCAAATAGTAAAGGTTTCTTTATATTTTAACGTTATATTATTGCACTTTACTCTATAGATTTCATTTGATTTGGGACGATACTATTTCTTTCAAGAAAAATATAAAGAAGCCAGTAAACATTTTATTAAAGCTTCAGAAATTTATGCAAAGGTAAGAAATCATATCTTATTGTTTTAGTTCAAAACATTTACTTACTTACAATCAAACAACTATTTAAAATTTCTAGATAAAAAATTTTTGTGAAACTTCCTTGCTTATTTTTTTCCAAAATAATTTTATCAAATAAATAAATTGAAAAATTATAAATTGAGAAAATTTGCTTACATCAGTCATTGAACATAAAAGCTTTTATAATGGTCTGAATGAAATCTCTGGTATTAAGGTCTTATTAATCATTTTCCAGAAACTAAAATGTTTAGATTTGTGTTGTTCAGTAAATAACTGTTATTGATTTGGTTATTACTTTGGATTTACATAAAGTTTTACAAAACATGTTTACTATAGAATCTGCCACATAATTATTATAGAAATTTCATTAAGATATTATTATTTCTTGCCATTATTCCATTTTATATAAAATTCTGTCTTTCATTTTGTTCTGAACATCATGTTAAATGAAACTCTTGAAACAAGTGTTGTAATGTTTCTTTAATGGAATATTGTTTTAACATTCTTTCTAATATTTTAAATTTGATACATCAATTTGAGCAAATATTTGTTTTGTGATTTATTACTTTTTTTCTTATTTGATGTTTATTATTTACAGTATACATGATGATTTTATAATTGTTTAAAATAAGCATGCTTGCATTGTGGCTTCCCCTTTTCTCTTCTTGCTCTTAAACGCACAAAAAATCTTATCAAATGATTAGTTTTTTAATGAATGAAACATTTTAATGGTTATTGATTATTATTTTGAAAAGTTTGTAATTATTCTGAGTGCAAATTTAAAAGTTACTCTTAACTGACAAAATGTTTTTCTTTTCCCAGTTGTTTAAAAAAATTAATGATTATTATAATTTTCTTTTTTTAATTAGTTGCATTTAAAAATTTTAAAGGTTCATTTAATATCTATTTTTATGTTCATATATTGAAAAATATCCATGAAACTTGGTGTAAAAAAATGTTTTTGTTTGTAAGGGAAATTTTTTTTAATTATTTCATTTTCAGTAATTCATATGTTCTTATAAAAATTTATATAATTATAAAAATTTATTTAATTTTCCTCTGAAAGCTAACATTTTCACAAAAGATGTTTCAATATTGAAATTATTTTACTTCTTGATTCTTTTGAATGTGAATCCATTTATGATTTGCTGAAACATGATAGTAATCTTAGTATTAAACTTAAAATAAAATTTCAATAGTATTTTTTATTTTAAAGTATTTTTATATTTTTATAGATGAAGGAACCTGTTTTCTGCCAATTTGATTCCTCCAAACTTAAAGGTTTTTATGATGCGTGTGCTCACATTTTGGGTTATCAGACATCAGATTCAAGTACCCCCTTGAAAGAAACACTTCAGACATCAGCTAAAGAAGGTCATAATGTGAGTAGTTCATTAATTCTTCCCTGCTTAATTCTGATGTTTCATATCTGTAAGACTTGTAAATTAAACTTGATATAACACTGTATTACATCTTGCTAATATATTTGAAATATTAAAATAATATATTTACAAAATATTTATTTTTGAAAGCATTCTCTTTTCATTCATTGATTTTGGTAAAAAAAAAATGTATGAAAAATTTTCATTTCTAAATTTATATATATAGATACAGAGAGAGAGAGAGAGTAAAATAAATTTGATTTACATTTAGAGCTACTACAATAAATTAACTTTAACTGCTTTATAACTTCATTTATGAAGTTTTTTTAAAAAAAGTTTTAAAAGAATATCTTATTTATTAAAAAATTGGGAAAAATAATTTGCTCAATGTAAAAAATAAAGTATTCAAACATTTCATGAATAAGATGAGCTATTTAATTTTAATAGATTTGAAAATAGGCAAGGAATTTTCAAACATTTTGTTATCTAGGTTTTGATGCTATTTTCTATGTCCTTAAAAATATAGATTCTTAACTGAATTTACTCATCATATAAATAAGATAATGAATGTGAAATGCAACATTCATTCTCATTCAACATTTTCATCTGGAAAAAATGTACGGAAACTAATTTATTAACTTCATTGGAAAAGTTTTGATGTAAATTTTTTAGCAAGGTGACAAAATTGTTTATTTGTGTTTATATAATATATTAACATCATGCACTCATTTTGATCATTCATGTTTTTGAACAAAATCCTGCTGAATTAGAATCATCTTTGCGATTCAGTAGGAATCTTTTAATGACTGAATTGGGCCCTAACATTTAAAGTGTTCAACATATTTAATTCTTTCTATAATGCAGTTTTTCATCCTTTCATCCATATCCGCTGTATATGCCTAAATGAAAGGCAAATTATAACATTTGCTTTTTAAAAATCACCCATTTATCAATAGGGGGAGAAATCTGTACAAAATGGGAATCATTATATTTTAAATTTTTAATTAGCAAAAGGTTCTTATTCTTTTGTATTTTATGGTGTTATCAAAAAAAGGTGATTTTATTTCAACTCTCTGTATTTCAATAATATTTTAAATATTTTTTAGGCCTCAGATTTTATTAAAAGTCCTTCAAATTCTACCAAATTTTTTTGTTGCTTGCAAATTGCTTAAATTATTTTTTAAATTACCATTCTAGCAAAAAAACGTTTTTTTAAAAAAAATTTTCCTTAGTGAAAATGGATTTAAGTCAATAATATTAGTCTCTAATTCTTATATTGACCATTCAGAATTCTTTTATTGTATTGATGCATATCAATATATTTTTTTGTTTGTTTTTTATCTTTGTTTATCTATTAACAAGATTAAAAAATTAGATCATAATAACATTAGATCTATTGTTATCATGACTGTGATTATAATAATGTTTCTGGAAAGGAAAGATTCTTTGTGAATTTGGGTTAAGTTGGGCTTCAAAATTCAAAGGGAGATCATAGAATAACAAACAAATCAAATCCTTGACTATTGGATAAATATTAATTATCTCAACTAATTGGCTTTTTGTTATTTAAATTACTTTATTCCATAATACATTATTTTTCAAAATGAAATTTTCTAGATTAAAGTATTCTAGCCAAAAAATTTCAAAATCATTCTAGTAATGAAAGAATTAAATGATTATGCTTCTTAGGAACAGGCATTACTATGATCTAAAGTTATCAATTAATTATATCTTATCAGACATTTATTGTTTCTTTTCACTTATATTTTGATAGAAATTTGGGTGATATTGTATAAAGCTATATAATTTTTAAAAGTCATGGTTTGTTTAAAACACTAAATCAGGTCTCTGTAGTATGAATGTAATGTTACTTTTACATTGAATCTTATGTTCTCTGTTAATTTTTTATCAACCATTAATAATTGTTCAGAAATATTTGATAAATGCTAGTAACGTTTTGAAAATAGTTTTCTAGTAAGATTATAGAAATCAAATCCATTAAGAAATAAATTTTTAGTGAAGTTTTAAAATTAAAAATCAAAAATTCATATTGCATTGCATTAAAAAACATTAAAATTTTTTAAAATACAGTTTTAAAATTAAAATAGTCGAAGAAATTTATTAATATTTATAAATGGTAGAAGAAAAAAAAAGCCTATTTAAAATACTTTTTTTTAAATGGTTGAATTTAATTATTGAAATTAAAGCTATAGAAAATGCCTGTAAATTATTGATGATCATGATCATAATATAATCATGAAATCTTCTTAGTTTTTGATTCTCAAGTTTTACCAAAGCAGTTTCATAATAATTGTTTAGTTTATATAATCAATATATAATTTTTTGTCTATTCAGAAAACTGTAGAAATATTGAAGAGTGATAATTTCAAGCTGGAATTGCCACTTGCTCTAAGAGATGCTGTGGAAATAAATATTTTACAGGAACATGAAGGGTAAAGAACTATAAAACTAATATTTTGATTTAAAAACAACTTGTGGGGTAAACTATACCCTAAGTAATATAAAATATCAAATTAATCTTTAGTATTTTATATTTTTTCTAAATATACCTACTTTAAACCCAGTAATATTAAAAAAAAATATATGAAATTTATCAATGCTGACATAATTATATACATTTTCCTTTTTACAGATTCATAATGATTATTCAAATAAAATAAATATTTATCGAGTAATCATTGATTAATGAAAGCAAGATAATACAGAAAACTACTTAACCATATAAGATTATTATTTATACTCAGGTAGCTCTTATTTTAGCTGAAACTTTGTAAAAAATTAAACTACAAAAATAAATGTCGCCCCCCCCCCCCGAAGCTGAACAACATTTGGATAAATATAATATAAAAGTTTTGAAGTATTAAATAAGAAAGGGAATAAAACTCTAATTTGCAGAAATTTTATAATTTTTTTCTATAACACTAGTTTACAAACATATACATGTATATAATACTAATATGTTTTCAAATAAAATACTTCTGGCTAAATATATGGCCAATATATTCTGCTGGCTAAATATATGACAATTTTTGCTTATATTTTTATATTTCATTGAAGTTTGTTTAATACTTTTTAATAGTTAAATTATATGTATTTAAATAGTTCATGCTTTTTAAAGAATCTTTATTTTGACTTTCTCAATTATCTTTGAATTTAAAATTGATAATAAAAAGTGATTACTATTTGGTTTTTTCCTGATAAGTTTTTGAGTAATAATATTTTAATTTATTTTTCTACCAGTTGCTTTTATTCATACAAAAAAAATGAAACATTTGCAAACATTTTTGTTTATTTTAAATTTATTAATTATGTATTGCAGGAAAACTGATTTATTGCTTAATGTAGTATTTTCAAATGCCATAAGGCGTACATTAAGTGGAGAAGTTATAATAAGCAATTGGAGCTCATTGCTAAAAATACACGAAGAAAAATCTTCTATTATTTTATGTGAGGTATTGTATAACAGTGTTTCTTTGTGTAAATATAGACTCTAAAGGTACACCTTTCTTTGATCTTAAATTAAAATTTATTAAACATTTTATTTTTAAAATTGTTAAAGAAAATCAATTTCTGATTTAAAATTATATCACAGTTGAAAATAAGTGCAATAAAATCCATTACACCTTTTATTTATCTAAATATGAACTGATCTATTACACAAATACTTCCTTTTTATCTTCTCATCATTTTTACTATTTTTGGAAGGAAGAAAATTAATGATCAAGTTTATTTTATTAAATAAGTAAAGCTATTTTTAATAAAATATGTTTTTTGGTTTCATCATGCTGTATATAAGAAAAAACTCAAATGAGAAAAACGTATATTTTTTTCTTATTCCTTTCCAACTTCTCATGGAAATCATTTTCAATTAGTAAAAATTATTATTTTGATAATGTTTGTTGATTTGCCTTTTTTTAATATATATATAATATTACTCAGAATTATGAATCACATTGAAAAGAAAATGTTCCAAGAGAAAATATTTCAGAGAATTTTTTCATTTTTAATTGTTTATATAAAAATTATTTACTTTTTTTTAAAATATTCTCCTATTTTTATCCAGTTCTATCATAATTTAAAGAAAAAAAATTAAATTTTTTTTGTAAATGTGTATGTTTAAATTATTTTCATATTTTGTACATACCACACAAAATATTTGTTTAAATTACATAAAATATATATTATTCTTTTTTAAAAATAGTTAATTACTTTGTTAATACATACTTTGTAATAACATTAATTATTACTGAAAATCATGATCAGTTATAAGAAAATTCTTATAGTTAAAAGTAAAACAATGGACAATTTTTTATTTTTTGTACTGTACTTTTTATATGTATATATACTATCATAGAACTATTGAACCTTTTCTAGTTGATGAAAGATGTTATTCCTTCAGCAACTCCTACTGTGAAAAGCTATCTGAAAAATTTTGCAAGGTAAATATATTTAATATTTTAATAAATACTATAATTTAACTTAAATATTTATTCTCTATTTTTTTTTTTTTTTTTTTTTTTTTTTTTTTTTTGGGGGGTGATTTTCATATGGATCATTTGATTCACAAATATTTTTCTTAGGGCATTATGCTTAACGTCTATTCCGGCAAAACAGCTGATGAAAAAATATGACAAATCTTTTGGGGCTCTTTTTAGTAATGAAGAGCTTGATACACTGTTTGCATACGGTCCTACTGCAAAAAGGGAAACATACAAGTTTGACAAAAGTTTTACAGGTAAACGAAGGAATAGCTGTTTATTTATTCATTATTCAACAGATTACATTTAATTTTTTAACTATATTTTTAATTTTTGTTTTCATACAAAGAACATTTAGCAATAAATTTTGCATAAATTTTAAGTAATAAGCATACATTTTCTAAAACATTCTGGATATGTATCATATTTTTCAAAACAAAAAGTTTTTTATTTAAGTCAATTGTTTTACTTTTTAATGAAAATTCATTGAAGTTATTTAAAATTATCAAATCACTTGATCCATGAAATTTTCTTCAGCCTTTATTATGATCAAGGCTTATCAAAAGTTTTTCAGTAACTTATATCTGATTTATTAAAAATGTATATATGTATGTATATATTTGTATAATTTTTTAAAAGTTAATTTATTTTCTATTTTTAAATAAAATTAAATTTATATATAAACTGAAAAGTTAACTTTATGCTTAAAAGATTGCAGGTAAATTGATAAAATTTGTTGCTACATTTGAGTGACAACCAAATGCCCAATATTTACATACATTGATGTTCAAACGAAAGAGATGACATTATAAACTTTAATATAATTTATATTTCTAAATTTATTTTCAAAACAAGCAATAATTTTAGACAGTGACAAATTTAAATATTTTTAAACAACTACAATTCATTTTTTTGATAATTTTGTATATATATATTTTTTTTTCTAAAATAAATTCTTTTTTCACTTTTACCTGACTTGTGCATAAATTGGTCAATATCCTATAATTAACTGAATCGTTCCTTCATTAACTGTGTTATCTGAATTCATGGTACGGTAATTTTGAGAAAAAATAATAAAGCAATACATTTAAATACAAAGCAAAATAGTTCGAAGAAGTATATAAATTAAATTTAGCTTAAAAGTATGCATATATGAGTATTCTAAATTTTTAAAATCTGAAAAGCCACATTATAATCTATGTAATATGAATTCATATTTGGATTCTTTTGTGTGTTATTTGTAGAAGATTCTTATTTTTATGTCTTGCTTTTTTCTTACTTTATTTCATGTTATGATCTGTGTAAATGAATATTTTACCTAAGTTTTAAGCATTGTATGAAATGTACATCCATAAAAAATAGCAACATCAAAAATTGCAAAATTATTTTAAATTATTTTACACATGAAAAAAGTTGTGTAATTAATGCATATTAATAAATGCATAACATTTTATGAAAATCTTTGAAATATGACATGTAATTTCTTAAAACATCACTTGCTTTCATTCGATAACCTATTAGTTGGTTGGTTGGGTTTTGTGGCGCAAGGTCCAAAGAGGACAAGCTGTGCCCTATGACCTATTAGATTCTTAGGCTATTTATCATTCATTTACTCAGAACAATATTTATATTTTACCAATTCATTAAAAATAATGCCTGCATTTGGCAAGCTGATTGCATTTATAATTAGCACTCTGGCATAGTTTAGAATATTGATTCGTTTCCCATCTTTGACATGATTTCAGTGGTATATAATACATTTAAATTAGTAGATCTCATTTGAATTAATCATAATGTGTAAAAAAGCATAAAAAATTTAATATCATGACAATCAAATCAAGCTATCCTGAAGTCTTATAATATGTGAAAATGAGAAAAGTAAAGTAAAAAGTGCAAATTTTAATTTCTTTTTTTACATATTTCTTTTTTTACATTAAGTTTTGGAAATGTGTTTTGTTAATAAGCAAGCAACTTGTAAGAAACCCACAAATCATTTTCCATCTGTAAATAAATGCAAAAAATAAAAATACTAAAAAGAAAAGTTGTATTGGGAGATGCATTTCATTCAATGAATAATTGTATTTGATTGTTATCCTATTAAAATAAATGTGTTTAATTTTTAATTAAAATTCCATTAATCATGACCTGTTTAGTTTCCAAGCTTTTGGAACATACATAGGTATATGTAATAATTTAATCTTATTTCATATTAAAAAGGTATTTCTCTTTGTTTTCAAATTAAAAATTGCTATGTTTAGTTGATTCAATGCGAAATATGGAGAAATTAGTAATAATGTATTGACTTTCTTGTGGTCTTTAAAAATTCTTCTTCATTGCATTTTTTATTTCAAACCATGCATGATCACAGACTTTCTTTCTGAAAAATGAATGCTATGGATGCATTTTACAAAATGAGAAATCATTTTTCCCACTTGTATTCTATTAAAAAGCAAATAATGCAATGAACTTAACTATAATATACTTCTATGAAAAATAGAATCCAAATATGAAAAAAAAAAAACTTTTTTTAGATGTACATGAAAGGCAAAGAAGAGAGGTGGCTGCGCTTCCATTATTTGTCAAGAATGAATCCTTTATTGCTCTTATATTGTATTGTCAGATTTATTGAGAGTGCCTAACTCCTGTGTGATAAAAGATAACATATGATCAAACATCACCTGCATGTCTGAAAATTTCTATTTTGCAATATATTAATGTGTAATATTTTGCATATTAGAGATTGGATGAAAAAAAATTTTAGAATTGATATTTTTTATTACCTTGAAAATTTTTCAAATCATTGCTGTTATCACATCTTTTGGTTTTTACTATTTGTTCTGATTCTTCTGCTTCAGCTATTAGACAATAGTGGCCATTTGCTTCAGAATATTTGATAATATTGATTATTGTAAATATTACCTTCAATTTTTTTGATTTACTATATTAAAATTTCTTTGATTTTAATATAGTATATATTTTATTTCTAAATATAGCAATATATTTAGAAATAAAGTTATATATATTTAAATAAAGTTATTTAGCAGTCTATTTTTATTTCTAAAAAATAGACCATTTATTTCTAAATATAGCAATATATTTATTAAACATTGGAAATTTTAATTTAGTGCTTCTGATAAGTTTAGGAAAATCCTTCCATTTATAAAATATGTGTTGTGTATAAAAAAAAAATTTTACATGATTTTTGAATCAGATAAGAAATATCAAAAATACTTACTTTTCTTAATATTGATATTTAAAATTTTTTTTTTTTTTTTTTTTTTTTTTTTTTTTTTTTTTTTTTTAGATTTTATTATTGAAATTTAAAGATAATGTCTTAACAAAGACAATTTTGATTGATTTATTCTAACAGAATGATCATTTTGTCTGCTGCAAAATAATTCATTTCCTGTTCTAATGATTCAAAACTCTTGTTTCCGTAAAACGTTAGTTTGTATATAAAATTTACTTATCTATATAATGATATTTTTACTGTATCACAAAATGAAATTATTTCTATTTGTTATTATCAACAGAAATATCAAACAAATATATTGAATTACATTTCTAAAGAATCTTTTTGAGTAACTAGGATGTGACTTTACATGCCATTCTAAATGTAACTAAAATAAAAGTAGCCTCATTTGCCTAGTAAAGTAAAGCACCATTTTCATATCTAAGAGGCAACTGGTTTGGTTTCTGACTCAACTGAAGGCTTATTAAGAAGACTTATGTATGATTTAATTATATAAAGTCTAATGTCCCTTTATTAGTGTAGAAAAAATATATGCCAGTTTAAGTGTCTATTACTGGGTTTCAAGTCAATGAGACTGTTGCCTATGCTTAACCCATCTTTGGGCTGCTGAAAATATGTTACTGAAACATAAAATAGAATTTTACATCCTGACTTTCTGCAAACATTAACTTAAATCTTAAACATAGGTTTCTTTTTAATTTACCCATATTTCTTTTTATAAGCAGTTTTTTAATTAACAAATGAAAGTTGTTATTAACCAATTTATTTTATTTTTTAGATGATATTAATGTTCAAATAGCAGCATTTGAAAGGCGCTTATTAACATGCACTGAAGCTGTTAATACTAAGCATCTTGTTAACCAATTGCGATCAAAATATAATTATCAGCATTTGTGGACATTAAATAAAAAGGTTTGTGTAAATGTTTTGCAAGAAAATTTTGTATTTAAATAAAGATAAAAGTTAATAGGAGTTTTGTTCCTATTTAACAGTAAAAGATTGTAATATATTTAATTGAAACTGCATGGTTAAAGTATATTAGTATGTAAAACCAAAAAGTTAAAGTTAACAAACTGAATATAATAAGAGTTTATTACTGACTGATGTTTAAAATTCAAAATTGCATTTTTGGCTTTAGTTAATTATTTGGTGTTTGGATTCAGCATAAATTACTGCTCGTTCTATTGTATTAATCTTAACTTGGCATTACTGAAATGTATTAAATAATAAAATTGGTTTCTTTAATCAAAATAAAAATTTTATCAAAGTTCTTTGCCAGGTGATGTGTTGATAGCGTTTTGTGCTTCCAGTCTATAGGTCCGAATTCTGTCCTCTGGTTGGACTCAACCTTTCATCCTTTCAGTGCGTTGATAAAATTGAGTACCAATTTTATCAACCCACTGAAGGATCAAGCATGCTGATGAACTAAACATTTGGGATTTCATGTGAGGCTGACTACCTAACCATAAACATATAGTTAGGTAGTCAGCCTAACATGAGACATGTTTTACACCACAGTTTCCTCGGTTAAGAGAACAGATACGGGCATTGTAGACCTTGGCCTCTTGCTGGGCTGTCGTGCCACAGAATTTAGTTTAGTTTAGATCAAAAATACTATTCATTTTTGTAATAATTACAGTGACTGGAATTTCAATGAATACCAATAATTTAACAAAGCTTTTTTTAATTTAAAAACTCTTTGACCAAACTTTTTAATCATATTAAATAGTTGATGTCCAAAGAATTTGAAAACATCATCTTTACGCACATGCTGCACTTTCAGTTGACAACTTCCTTAATGTGCTACTCATCATTTTATTCTGTGAGAACTTATGTTTGCTAAGAATTGATCTTATCTAATCTTTAGACCTGTTTGAAATAGACTAGCAGTTAAAGTCTGTGATAATTAAATATATATATATATATATATATATATATATATATATATATATATATAACTATTATGATTATATAATAAGCATATATATACAAATATTGTATACAATCTATGTACAATATACAAAGATAATACATATAATGTACTATGGACAAGAAACTGAACAAAGAAATGTAAGGGAAGGAGGGAAAAGCAGAACACTTAAAAAATTAATATCCAATTTGAATCCACAAAACCAAATTATATTTTATTAAAATGCTGTAAAGATTAGGATTTAAAAATGATTTTTCAACTTGGCATTAATATCTGCCTATAATTTTTATTCTTAATTTTGGAATAAATAATAAAAATAATTGAAAAAACCTACAATCAGATAATAGTTTAATATTTAATTTCTATTAATAATGATTTAAACATGCAAATATTCCCTTTATTAGAATTAAAATGGGGCTGCAAGTTCAAAATAAAATTTCATTACTAAATTTTTAACAAAAAACTTTCTTGAATTATGAGACATTTCATATTAAAATTCAACCCATTTACAAATTGATATGACCTCTCATCTTTTTTGTATTCATTTAATAAAAAGTTAATTGGCTTTTTTTTTTCATTGTTGGCCTTTGGATAAACAATTCATGGGTTATGATGTTTGTATAAGTTTGGAATCCACATTAAAGTGTAGATCTAGGTCTAGTAGCTCTCATGCACAAAAACAATCATTTGGAAAAAAAAATGTTTAAATAGAAAGGGTTTTTTATAATATGCATCTGTGAAATTCAAATGGAATTTTGAATTTATTAAATTAAGAATATATTAATTTTAGTTTTAAAATTGAATTTTAGTACAAAAAAGTATTGTAACTTTTGATGGGCAACCAAAATATAACTTGTGTTTGTATTTTAGTCAGCTGTTTTTACTTTTAGAGCAAATTTCAGCTTAGATAGTAGTTAAGGTATTAGTGCTCTTTCTTTTATTTTAGTGATTTGTTATTTCGTTTCCCATTTTAAATATAGATGTATGCTTGCATAGTAATTCAGAATTCATTTTTAAATTCCCTAAGTCTTGGTAAAATTTCTCATCATGTACAAAAAGTAACTATAAAACAACAAGCCTAACAGCTAATGTGAAGGGAAATAATTCTATTCATTGAGAAAAATCATATATTTCATATTTAGTATCTGATTAACTTTTTATTGTATTTTTACCATTATGTTATTAATGTTAAATTTTACACTGAGTATAATTGCTTCCTGAATTTTTTGTTCAGATTTAATCAATTTAATCTTTTATTGCACTATTTTATTCACTTTCAATCAATTTAATCTTCTATTTCACTATTGTTTCCTTTTAGTTTGAAATTTAATAAGTTTCTTTCTTTAAGAAAATTTACTAGATAATAATTTTTTAATAATTTAATTGATATTTATTCCATTAAAAGATTATTATCTTTTTTTATTAGAATATTGATATGCTTACTTAAAGTATTTTGTATTTGTAATTTTTCAGTGGGAATCTCCTGTTGCAGTCAGCATATTTTTAAAAAATGTTCCAATGAATGTTGATCAGGAAATGATTCACATATTACTGGCTAAGGCTGCTGAGTTAAGAGCTATTAAGGTATTTTATTGTTTGGACTTTATTAACTGTTCCAAAAAGCTATATATTTTGCTAAAATTTTAATTACATAATTAAAATTGCATTACATGCATGCTTTAATTTCTGCTAGTATTTGTTACATAAATACAGAAAGAATTTTTATTTGAAGTTTAATAATACATACTTATTATGAAAAATATTGTATCTGAGAACCCTAAAAATGTCTACTTTCTACCTCTGTGAGTTATTTAATTATGTAATTAAAATTACTTTACATTTGAGACTTAAATTACTGACAGTATTTGTATGTAACTCATAGATATTTACAGAAAGAATATTTAAAAGTAAGTAATACATAACTCATAATAAATAACTTCATAAATAATACTATTATGAAGTTAAATATATTTTTAGAGAGCCTTTAGAATGTTTTCTTAATTTATAACTTTTATTGTTTTTAAAATGCGCTAATATTTATGACTCATTGATATCCACTATAAACAATTAGTTTTTACTTTTTTAAAAATTTTATTAGAAATATCAAGAAGCAAGACTTTTGTACCAGATGATTCATAATGAAGTGCGAAATACATCTCCTAGATTAAGTCGCTTTTTAAATTGGGAACACCTGAGGATAGATTTACTTGAAGTTCTAGATACTCCTGTTCATATATGTCCCTCTGCTTCTTGTAGAACAGAAATTGTCCAGAGAATTATGACTTTACTGGCTTCTTATAAGAAGGAGAGAGGTAAAATGTTTTTTTCCTACTATAAGTTAGAAAAATTTGAACATTCATCATCATTACATTAATGAAATTGATTAAAAATATATTTTTATAATCAAATTTAAGTATTTTATATTAGAACTCATTGTTCATTTTTTACAAAATGATTAAAATAAAAGTTGTTTCTCAATATATTGAAAGGTGAAAAGTATTGAACTATATAGTAATAATTTTGAAATACTATTCTTGGACATTGGCATTTTGTTTGGTGTGGGAAAAGAATTGCTATTATTTATATTATTAATAATTTCAATATGATTTTAATACCCACTGTGGATTATAATTGGATCCCATTCTGCTCATAAAACAGGAATAATTACTATTACATTAACCAATCTCTGAATATGATAACCTCTTTAAATGACATAACAAATTAATATCATTTTTAAATAACATTTTATTTATGCAGCAATTTGATATCACAATTTCAGTTTGATTAACTATTTATCATAAATATAATTTTGCGTATTGAATACTTATTTCATCCCATTTAGCTAATTCTTAAATAAAATTTTGTTATTGATCATAAACTTTTGAATATATTTTTTGATATTAATTTTAAACATTTATTAAAATGTTAATTAAGAAAGTTAGATGTATTTATACAATATTTTATTTGTGTAGATTTTGTTGTCCGTATGCATTTGCTTCTTAGTTTATTTATATTTCTTTATAAAAGATATGATTTTCATATTAATTTTATGTACTTTGAAAAATTTATGTACTTTTTGAAAAGGATTGTATTTTTCTGTTCATAAAGATCTTATGAACAATATATTGGTGGTTCTGCACTTATTTGAATAATTTCTATTTCTTGAACAAGTAAAGGCTAATTAGTATTAAAATTTAAAATGTTAATTTACTTATTTTTCAGAAGTACCACCGGATCCAAATTTAATTGAACTTTGTGCTGCTGTGCTTTTAAATTTCCGGGAATGGGATAAACTGATAGAAGTGGAACCTAAAACTGATGGATATATGCAGGTATAATATCAGCTATGTCCACTTTTAAATAAAAATATGAATTCTTCAAAAAGCAATTGTGAAGTATATTTACAAATAAAGTTATAATTGTGTTCAAATAGACTTTTTTTTTTTTTTTTTACATTAATCCAACTTGTTCAATTTCATATAATGCACATTACAAACTTTATTATATAATTTTACGTTTTCTGCTCAATTCATTAATCACTATAAACCTCCTATCATTCTTGTTTTTTGCTCCTTTGTAGATTTGAATTATTTTTAATATCAATATTATGTATTGTTAGAACATAAAATAATATTATATTTTGTATTTCTAATGTAATTGCAGTACATTTTTAGCTAGGTATTATATAATACATCATGAATTTGAAGTAAATATAAATTATTTTAAATTAATCAAATTTTAAACAGAATTATTTTAAATTTGATCAAAATGTATAGACATTGAGGCTTAAATTATAAAATTTTTTGTATTGTTATAAATAATAGTTCCTTCTTAATTGATTATTCCTTTTTCAAATGTTGTTACAAAATTTTAATACTGTTCATATTATTTCATAAAATAATAATAATTTGTGGCATGTTGTGAATTTAGTTTGCAAAATGTGTTGCATCTGTTTGCAAGGATGTTCTCAATAAAGGTGGAAAGAGTACACCAAAGGAATTATGGGATTTAAGTAAGTTTGCATTTCTTAATATTGTATCCAATTATAAATGTTTATAGTTCATTTATTGTTTAAATTAGAATTTAAAATGTTAAACTTCTTAAACACAAAATATGTTATTATATTATTTTATTTTTCTCATTTTTAATGTTTCTAAAACCTTCAGGTTTAACATGAAAATTAAGTGATATAGTAATTCTGCTATTTTTGTCTGTTTTTATTAATCTGTTATAAATTTATTAATTTCTGAGTATGCAAGTAGTTTGAAAAAAACTGTCCTGAGACAATGTTAAAATGAATCCATTAAAAATTCATCATAATGTGTCATCTTATTAGCAAAATGCTTTGATATTTTTATTAAATTTATGAACCTAATTTTCTGTTTTAAACTCAATTTTGAAATGCCATCCTTTTCTTTACTATAGTATACTATATTGTTAAACAATATTATCAGTGGTAAACTTTTATCTTCTCTATTTATTTATTTCCTCTGATAGTTCCATTTTGTCTATTATTTCACCTAAATAAAAACAAACTTTTTTTGTTGACATCAAATCAATACGAATATTTTAAGCGTAGAGTTATTCTATGCATTAAACATTAGTGTGTTCATTTTAAAAACATTGAGTGCCATAAATCTAAAAGTTTTTTTATTATTATTATTAAACTGCGATATTTTTGTTAACTAAAAATAGAAACTTCACATAAGATTTATTTTTACAAACAATTTTTTGCTTACAACTCTCCAAAAAATGAAATAAAAGTTGATAACTTTTTAATTTATAAAGTCCTTCCTTACTTTCTTTAGTTTAAAAATTCTATAGAGGGTGATTAATTTATTGTCCGCCATGCTGATTATTTTCTGTACATTATTTTTTTTAATTTATTTACTGTAAACAAAAAATAAAAATTAATATATCCTAAATGTAATATCATTTTTCATTTAGACTCTTAGTCCAAATTAGATTTAGATTTTAAATAGTGGGTTCCTATCAAATTGATCTTTATGTGCACTCCTGGTTGTAAAATAACAAATCAAACTTTCACTTTTAGCACAGAAATGCTTTAGGTTTTTAGGAATCTTTCTAAGTTAATACAAATTTTTCATGTGATTTATCACATTAAATTATTCTTACAGTTCTTCCAATTTTCAACAATTCTGTGAACAATCAACATAAAAGATCAGCTGCTGGTGTCATAAAAGACAGTAACAGAGAATCTTCACAGGGTATTATGTCCAAGTAAGTTAGGATTATATATTATCTGATTTTTCAATAAATTCAAAACAAAAAAAATTGCAATATATTTTTGGATTAGTTTTGGAGATAATCATATTTATTCACTATAATATGGATTGAGATTGATTGTTTAATTTAAAAACCATGCTGATTTACAACTTCTTATATTAAATGGTTTAAAATTGTGAATGTCTCTTAAGTCTTTTACTTAAAATATATAACTTGCTCTCAATGACCGCTGTATATGATTTGCATTTTGTAAAGCTATTCTATTTTCTCCTGATCTACTCTATTTACTGTGCAAAATCTGATATTACAAAATATTTTTTAATTTGTTATGATATTGTATGGAAAAAAAATTTGCATTTCTGTCAAAATGGGAATGTACTAATGAAGAAAGTAATAACAAAAAATTTTCTAGAATATTTTTTTTTAATACCTGAGTTTCTCTTTTATAATTGAAGAGTTGCCCTACCTAAATATGATAGCTCTAAGAATTTAATCCAAATAAGGATACTAAATGCAAATGAAGTAGGACTGTTAATTATTTTTGTTGCTTTCTAAAAGCCACTGATCTTGTATAGAGAATCAAACTGGCAGCCAAATGATTTGTACTCTGACATTTGGTTCAACAGTTTGTGTGTTTCAATCCCACTTTGAGCATGGATGTTTGTAGTGGTTCGAAATCTACTTTTAATTGTAGCGTGCTGTGTAAATTATTCTCATGTGCAAGATATTATCCTGTAGCAACAAGCCAACCAATAAGCTTTTGTAGAGGATGCTGTAAACCTTTTTATCAAATACTAAAATTAGACAGTAATTGTGCAAATAACAAGTGACAAATTTAATAATTGTTTCAGTTTTTGACTAATACTTTTCAATACCTATTTCACTTTAGGCATAGTTGCAGTGTCAGCTTAAATTGTGTAATTTCTTGTAAATATCAACATCAAATTATTAAAAATATCAGTCATTGAGATGAGTTTTTAAAAGCAAAATTTTTTGTTAAAACAGCAGTATTTTTATTCTGTTATTGAAAAGTTTTTACAAAATCAGATAATAATGAACAAATAAATAATTGTTTTCTAAAAAATAATTATGATTTCAAGTAGGATTACTAAACTATTGCATAAAAAAAATGTTTAGTTTTGAATATTTATCAAATGCATGTGCACATACATTTCATTTAAGGAAATAATCTGAATGCAAATTAATTTTGAATTAATTTTTTTTTTTTATTTCAGATTTGTAATTTAGGAAAAAAGCATGTCTTCAAAATTTTATATCATTTTCTGTATTAAATTCAAATCAATTCTAAGCCGAAAATGTTTTATTTTAATAATTCTATATTTCAGACATTAAATAGTTTATGACCTAATAAGACAAAGAAACATTAGGCCTAAGATGAGATTGTTTGTTTGTGTAACAAATGGTCACTGAATTAAGCACATTAACTTTATTTTGTAATTCATTTGTATATTCTAATCTTATACAATTTATTTCAAGCATATTAAAAATTATTTGAATTGACACTCAATATGGAGTTCCAACTGTATTTTTTAGATTATATCTATCCTAAATTTCAAAATTTCTCAAACTGGAAATAAAAATATTCTCTGAAATGTTAGTAGGAAAAGTAATAAGAACATAAAAATATGCACACAAGTAAGTAAATTTATAAAGTAAAGAGAAGGAAAATATTTCCACTGGAATTAATTAACTTAAATTTTAATACTTTGATCAAACTTGTTGATGCATAATAATATATTTTATCTGCATTAATTTCAGCAATTTTTTACTTGAATTTATAAGTAATTATATAAATAATAACAAAAATTAATTTCTGATGTATTAAAATATTGCATACATTATAAAACATCATCTTTTTCAGTCATTGTTTTAAAAAAATTGTTAATTTCATAAAATATTACTATGTATCTTTTGAAATGAATATATAATGATAAATGATCATTTTACAATCTTTGACTTAGCTATTTTTTAATTGTAATTTTTCAAAAAAATTTAATTTAAACTTCATAAGCTAACTTAATGATATATTCTTAAAATTGTCATATTGTATTACAATTTTATGCATTTATCATTTATATAAAAATTTTTTCGGTACATTTTAAAAAATAGTAAATTTGTATTAAAGATTTCATTTTTAAGTATTTTTTGAAAAGCTTTTTTTTCTTATCTTGTGTTAAAAGATAAAGAGCTTATTAATAATTTTAATCCAAACTTTATATTGATTGTTCTCTGCTATTTTTCTTAATTTGTATAGAAAGTAAAATCATGTTTACCTGTAGTGAAGTAAAAATTTTATATAGCAATTAACTTTTTCTTCGTTCAAGTTTTAATTTTATTAAATATGTTTTATCTTTTATATTTTAAATTTAAATTATAAAAAACATGGATAGAGAGCTCCATGTTTATTCACAAAATTTTATTATTCTTTTATTTTATATATTCAAGTAATACCTTTTACTTTATATTAGCATAATAATTAGACATTTTCTATTTTAGGCAAATGTTGTATCAATTTATAAAGAAATTAAAGGTATGTACAGTTTTAAAAATGTTAATGTCTTACAAATTTCATTTTTTTAAAATTAAAATGCTCATGTTTTTATAATTGATTATTATTTATTGAGAATTGCAATTTTAATTAATTTTGTTATAGCCCCGAAATGAGAATTAAATATTAAATTCAAAAGAAAATTTTTACAGCATCATTCTTGTGCACACATTAATACTATTTATGAAGTTTATTTTTAGTTGGGATATTTCATGTAATCTTTCCTCACATGAATAAATTTTATTGGTAGTTGCATATTCAATATTTATTTAAATATATTTAACTTAAAAAATGCAAGTATATATCAAGACAACATTATATTTTTTAATACTTTACTGTATTATTGTTATTTTTATTATATATATATATATATATATATATATATATATATATATATATATAT
>JAPDSC010155809.1:23867-46701 GCA_026290005.1 Latrodectus geometricus
CACCATCACACGAAAAGAGGCGAAACGGACTGCAGGCAACATGTCATCCAATTGATTGGGCAACTGGAATTGAATTCCAACAACAATGAAGAAATCCAAAGGGAAGCGGCGAGTCTGCGCAAAGGATGGTTTCTAAGAGCTATGGCTAAGCAGTACTTGTAGAGATTTATTTATATGGAGTTATTTCATTGTATCATAGCATTACTTGTAAATAAATGTATAATTTTTTAATTTATAGCTTAAAATATGTTAGACAATCCATTTTAAACTTCAAATTATATATTTTTTCAGTTTTTTAAGATTATTTAAATGATTTAACAATAATATAAAGTAATTTTATCGTCATTGACACTTTTCCATCAAGAAAATTCTGATATTAAAAACATATTAATAAACCAATATTTAGAATTATTAAATTGCTTAAAACGTGTTCACCTTTTTAAATGAGATATAAAATTATACAATGAGGAGTAAGTATATATCATAATGTATAAATAATCCCTGTTGTGTGTCTTTTTCAAAAAAATTAATTATTTTAGAAATTGTTATCTTTGTAATCATATTGTACAATAGTTTATTCAATCTAAAAATGCAGTACAAGAATTTTTCTTCTAAGGCACTAGAGCCAGTTACAGCCCAAGTAATCTTATTAATCGTTGCCTTCTGATCCTATCCATCATAATGCTCTTCAACTTTTCCTTATTTATCAGATTAAAGTCCTTTTCCATCGAATCTAGCCACCTGATTGGTGGTTTTTCTTATCCACAAGATTTCTCAAAACCCCTCTCTTAAAACATATATTCCATGCACCAATAATCATGTCCACTATCTTGCAAGGTCATCTGGGTAGGTTCTGTCATAAGAACTTTTACTGTAGTATTTAAATACATTTCTAAAATTATCCAGAATATAAAATTTGCTAACTTTTATGATATTTCATAATCATAATTTGGCCACGAGGATTTTATAATTCAAGGCTCATAACAAACTATAAAAGCATTGTAATGAAAAATAATTTATTTTTTTTTAATTTATTTCTAACTATTAATACCTATTGTTGGTGAATTTTTAGGAATGAAACATGTTTTAAGAGTTTGAAATGATTTTCTTGCTTTATTGAAGACATAAATTAAAATACAATGCAAAGAGCATATTTTAAAAAAATTGCTAACCAAAATCAAGTTAACAAAGATAAATTTCTTCGAGGAACATCTTCTAATATAATGGGTTGTGTTTATATGTTGCAAAGGAGGGAACTTGGTAAAACTTCCAAAGATCAACTACTTATTTTGCACAAAGCACGTTTACAAAGCTATTTCAAATTTAATTATATAATTTAAAATTTAAGTATTGCAAGTATACAATATTTAAATTTTAAATTGTTCAATAAATCTCCAACCACAATCTAATTTTCCACAAAATGTAATCTTACTAAGCAAGTCATAATAAGAATTTTGTTTTCATTCTATCAAAATTTTTTACATCAATAATTTCAAAATCTCCGTATTTTTATCAAATATGTATCAACAGTTCAAGATCTAAATAGAGGCAAACCATTTTGATAAATACAGTTTTGTCTCTCTTCAAGTTTGGCTCACAAAATCTGGGATAACAAATAGAGAAATTGATTCACTCGAATTGAAAAAATTAATTTTTTAATTCTAGTTAACTGTGTGTCTGTATCACTGACACATAGGCATGTATCCCCATGTAATCTTAGTCTTCATTTGTTAACTAGATAGTTTGTCTCAAATGTACAAGGGATACCCCTTTTAAAATAATCGATATTTTTGGATTAATTTAAATTATGTTATTACTTGTATTATATTCTTATATTACAAGTATATATTATAGTATATTTTTCACGGAAACTGCAGTTCCACCTTCTATGCTACTGTACTTATTAAAAATTATCCTGGTATATAAAATTTGTTGGATGTTTAATTGCTTTTAGATGTTAATTAAATAATCCACTTTATCACATGGCACAGCTTGTCCTTTTTTGGACCTTGCGCCACAAAACCCAACCAACCAACCACTTTATCACATAGCAGATAAAGACTTATTTTGGGTTGAAAAAGTGTTATTACGATTCTCTTTTAAATGAAACTGAAAAGAAACTTATTGTATTCATGGAATCACTTAAGATTTTTTTTCTTTGTGCGATAAAGATTAAAGCCAGTCTTAAATATACATAACTTTTATTAAAATGTTCACAAACATGACAAAAGGTGTATGCAATGGGTAAATAGATGAATATACAAATATCAAGGCACTACAATATATATAACAACTCATTTCAAACAATTGTTGTGACGATCACAATATATACACATTTTGGAAATTTTTTGATTTTACTTTAATTCCAATTTTGTATTTTTTTCTTGTAGTGGGCATAATTAATAAATATTTGCACATAGCCCAGTTATTTAGCCTCACTATAATAGATTGAGAATACTTCAAAATGCAAAATGTTTTCAATTTATGAATTTCCAATTCATGTTTATAGGATTAGCTTTTATTATTCAACTTATCAATAACATTTATTTAAAAATATTTTTTATAAAAAATATAAATTCCATAGTAGTATTAACATCGTATAAAAGGCACTTTAAGAAAATGGAATGTTGTCTTTATAATATAACATGTCAAGTTACAATAAGCTCTCATAATAAGATACATTAACAGAATTTTATTTAAATCCAGTATGAAAACTATTTGTTCTCAGACCTGTAATAATTCGCTATTTCTCAAAATGAAAATTACAAAAAATATATTTTTCACACTTTTTTAATCGAAATTTATGTAATAATTGAATAAAAGTATCATTATTGCACTTTTGCTCCTTTTTAAAAAATGTCCAATCATTTCCTGGAATAAACTGTTAGAAATATTGTGTACTTATCACAAAATATTGATCAAGTTGAATATACAAACATACTAAACACATATTACTTAATAATAATTCTTGCAAGAACATTTCATATATCAAACTAATATACATAAAAAAAGCATTGGTAACACAATATAAAACACTTATCATAACATGTTAGGAAACTTCATTTGCTTAAATGACATAAAAAAAAGCATTATTTTGATTCTTTTAAATATATATTCATAATAAGAGACACAATAATTAAACAATAACGCTAAAGTTTGCTATCGCTTTTTCATTCAGTGTAAGGGATAATACAGTTCTTTTTGCATAGATGTTCTAAAACTATTAATTAGAATCATTCCAATGTATTAACTAATAAGATTTGTTACGAAAAATAACAGACATTTGTTAATTTTTAATGACATTTACACTCATATCTGTACTTTGATTACATATTTGCAAGAAGACAAAAGGTGTGCATTCAGAAATAAATTCTAAGTTTCCCATTTGTCATAAATTCAACAAGCAATTTTTATCCTTTTTCTAAATGACCTTTGGAATCTATATCATCCCTTACCCTGTACACAATATTTATCAACAACAATCGAATATGTATTATAGGAAAAATATAAGATATCATTACACACATATAAAATAGTAAAAGGCACTTGGAATGCATATTTTTTTTTCAAACACTATCCTACTTAGTACTACTGAAAATCTCTCTCACTTACAATAAATAAAACCACATTTATAGAAAAGACGATACATTAAACTGAATAGAATATCTGCGTAAAAAAGTATATAAAAAGTACGCACACACGATAAAAGTTTTATGGTACAAGCTAATATATAAGAGTAGTTCATTGCAACTGATGCCACATAAAATTGAAAGAAAAACAAATTACTGATTACAAAGATGAAGCAAATTAATTAAGTCCTCAGAGTTGGGTACAAATTTGTTTTGCTCACTCTTCATAGTTAGCACCATGTTTTTCACTTTTAACAGAAGTGTAAAGGAATACATATTTTTCAAATTTATAGTTAAAAGTAGAGATAATTTCTTGTAAATCAACCTTCTGGCTTAATCTTCTGTATATATACAGTAAGCCCTCATTGATCCGGACTATGCTTAATCCAGACGGCTATTTAAATGTACATACTGTATAAAAGGGTATATACATGCATTTTTTACTCAGTATGTATAAATGTACATACTGTATAAAAACAATACATTACTGTGCTAATATGCACAGTAATGTATTTTTATATTAAACCTAAAGTGTTGTTGATTTTGGATATGTAAAACCGTATAATATCTCTCTTACCACTCGGTCTGCCCACTCACTTTTTGTTTGTCTATTGGGAAGGGAATGAAGAGCTCTGAATGGGTTGACGATGAAACAGGCATCAACCCAAAACCAATACTTCGTGAAATTAAAGACCACTTAAATTTTGTGATAAAATAAAGTGAAGACAACAGCGATGAAGCCGTATCTGGGTATTACGAACATATGCGATTTCTCCCCGTCAATGAATTATTCAAGAAAGGTTAGTTTCATAGGAGACAACAAAATATCAGTAGTTTTTTCCCACCAGTGAGCGGTGTCAAGTGAAGTTAGTAAAAATGAGCCTAAACTATCGTGTTTAAAGAGTTTTTCATCTGATGTTTATTGAAAGTAAAATATAATGCATTGACATAATATACTTTTCTCTTGTGCTGTTTTATAGTTCCTTCTTCCGAATTCAGAATACAATAGTTTTTAATATGTACTATAGTTTGTTTATGTACATTGGCTCATTTTATAGGTTATGTTGTTTCATTGATTTGGACGACCTGAATCCCCTATTATTCCGGATTAATGAAGTTCTACTGCAGTTCTTTTCTTCTTTTTATTATTATTATTAATAAATTTGGAAAAGTGATTTTTTTAAATTAATTATATTAACAATAATATAAGCGTTGGCATTGGTGTTGAAGAAAATATTCTCGGTATATTCCAAGACTGCTGGGAATTTATTCGGCTAATGAAAAGTCTTGAGATAAAATTCATGTAACAATCCAAGATCACAAGGGAATACATTGTTGTTTAAAGATTTTGATGAAGCAGGATGTCTTATGTACTTCGAATATATCTATTTCAGTTGGTGGTATTTCTATTTCAGATCCATTTGGTGGATCAGATTCATCATCACTCATCTGAATAAGACAAGTATACAACAAGGTCCTATCAAACAATGATTACCTTTAGTTTAAGTGATTAAAAACGAAGTAAACTTTTAAAATTCTCGATAGCATTCGATGCTTTTAAAATAACAGGAAAACTTAATAAGCATCTATTCATCAGCAGATGTCTATTACTGAAGCATTTAGTATTGCAATACCATCTAGATGTAGACTAGACATGCAAAAGTAAACGGCACATAAATGAATACATGAAAAAAAGAGATTGCAGAAGAAAATATATATAAGGTAACTACGCATATTCATCTTAGATGGATGCTCTTTCAGCCGACATCTGCTCTTCGGTCTCTGCATTTAAAAAAAGTATATGTGCTTTCTTTATACAATAAATGCAACAATAACAAGAAAAAAGTGCTTAGATCATATACATAGATCTGCATATACAAATAAATATACTTTGCCACAAACAAGTTTGTGCATGCAAAAAGAGTAAAAGCTAACAGCATGGATATATTCTTATGAAAAATAACATTTAAAAAAAAACAAGATTTCAATAAAGTAAGGTTTTGTCTTCTTCACACACATAATGCAGTGGAGCAGAATAAAAGTTCATTTACACAGTATGAGAAGAAAACTATGATCTTGTATGACAGACACATAAAAGAAAACAGTTTTTTTTAATTCTTAGAAAGACTTGGTGCTAGTCACTGGTGTACGGATCACGTGCTCAAAGTACTTTTCCCTGCGTTGCTTCCTAGGCCATGAAGAGCTCTATGTAGCGGTTACTGATGCTTTGGCGGGTCTTCTCTTGCAAGGCCCTCTCCGCCTCGATCCTGGCAGCAGGGAAGGTCACCATGGCTTCGGTGTTGGGGCGGACTTCCCCGTTCCGCTGCACCTGGATGCATTCCGTCGTCAACTGGGGAGAAGGAATACAGTGTTTGAGAAGTCCTTCGAGTTAGCAGTGCACTTGCAAAGTTACTTTCAGCTAACTTTAATGAATATATTTCAGATTGGAACATATTTAATTACAGATATGGAAGCATTTGTCTGTTAACCAGCTGATATTCTGATTATTGTATTTTATATGATGCATAAAAGACAAAAAAAGAAACATTTGTGTATGCATTATTGAAGCATTCTCTTAAGAAATGATTGTCAATTCTAGGTCATATTTAGTTGAATGAGATAGTGCTGAAAATACGTTTTTCAATGCAGAATTACATTTATTCCTAATGAACTACATTTAATGTCCCATTCATTCCGCTTTCAAAGGAGCAATTATTACTTCCAAATATTTACCATCCATCAAATATTTAAAGAAATGAATGCTAAAAAGATTCAGTTAAATTTTCGTCATTAAGATAATAAATCTTGGCAACAAAATCTCATATGCATTATTCCTGTTGGTCAAGTTTAGGAATCCTAAATTTTCAGCTGCGTTTGTAAGACGATGTTTCGTAAATAATGTCATTATTTTAATGAGGAAAATTATCTGAACAAAAAATAAAAGTTGCACATATTTGAAAGGAAATCCATATAAAAAGCAAAACAGGAGTCGTTTTGATATACTGATGTTAAGAAATATCTTGACTATCTGTTTTTAATCAGCTAGAGAGAGAGATTGCCGATCTACAAGCAATAAAAGGATTATTGCTCGATTGCACTTACCACTGTCGTTCCAGAGTGCGGGTAGTAGGTAGGCGAGACTGGCGGGCTGGGGTAAGGCCAGTAAAAGACAGGTGAGTAGTAAGCAGCGGGGAGTCTTGGAGTCAGGGGAGCCACAGCTGGTAGGATCTGTGGAGTCTGGACGTAAGGAAAGGCCCCGTAAGGAGGGTGCAGCATGTTGCCTCCTGAAAAGCGATAAAGAGGATTTAAATTGCCTTCTCTTTAAGATAAAACAAGTTTTTTTTCTCTCAAATTAAAGTCAATTGATAAATGGCTTTGGAATTAAAGTGGAAAACAATAGTTGTATTCATTCTAACTACAAAATAACGACCTCAAGTTGTGTATAATTAAAGATTATTCTGAAATGGTACTGTGCTTGTTATTAATAAATAAAATTTAATGATCAGGGTCAAATTTATTATTCATTAAAGTAAATATAATCAAAACCTCATTTTCACGTTTCAGTCTTTATATGCCTTTTCATATATATATTAAGTTAGTCATTCTTTCTTTATTATGTTATGTTAAATTATTTCAAATATACGCTAATCATTTATGCATTATCTGATTTATACATAAAAAGATTTTTTTTTTAAATTATTCTTTAAGTTTTACATTTTACGGCTTAATCTCTTTCTTTTCACATTTTTTCTTTGTTTGAAAATAATCTCTTTAACGACAAAAATGTAATACTAAGATAATTTCAAACGTTACTCATATTTATTGATATAAGATAGCTAATAACATTCATTGGCAACTAAGGTGAAGTAAGCTTCATTGTTTTTTAATCTTTTCTAATTGGTAGTTACTCCAGTAGGAAATTTGTATAGATCCCTTTGCCATGTTCTTCATAGGAGAGCAATATGCCTGATAACCAAAGATACTATCCATGACTCTCTTACACCAACTTGAACTTGTCATATTCTTCTGTATCGGTAACGAAGAGATGTTGAATCAATTAACTTCTACTTAATTCACATGGATTGAATTCCCTCACATGAACTAATTCATGTGAACATGAACATTCATTTCTAAATTTGGTTAAATTGCGGTTTAGGTCTTGTTCTTCGCCAACTCGCGAATTTGAAGAGCTTTTTCGCGCATTAATTACTCTTTTGTTTTAACTTTTTCATTGATAGCTAATTAAGTTTCTATTTGAAATAGAGGTATAATCATCGGCATTTTTGAAAATGCGCCAAGCAGGGGACCCAAAGCACATTTTCACCCTAAATTTTATTTTAAAACAGGTAATGATGTATCACATGGTACATCGCTTTCTATAACAGAAAATATCAAAATGCCTAATATCGCAAAATGGGAAAGGAAGGGGGGAAAAAACACTTATTTTATCAATTACCGCAGTCATATTTGTGAAAGAACCTATATTCTCAAAATCTAAACGTGAATTGTGAGAATTTCAGTTTAAAGAAATCGAATTACGGTATATTTATAAAGGTGTAATATTGTCGAGTTTTGAATGATAGGAACTAAGGTATTGCTTTTTGACGCATCAGAAAATTCTTAAAAAGCATAGGAGCGCTTTTTTGTACCTCGGTTTATTTCGACTACAAATAGCGATTTTCAAAATAAAAAAAACTACATAAAAACTATATCAATAACTGTTAACAATCTTATTCATAAGTAAGAGAGGGTAATTAAAGCATTCCAAGAGAACTTTCTTTACCTGGAGAGATGAGGGATCTCTGGACAGGTATTCCACCATTGAGGACGAGAGTCATGTCGTCGACGGAACACTGAAAGACTTCGATGTATCGCTGCTTCTTGCCAAAGACCATGTATCTGTGGTGTCTCTGCTGAGCTGCCAAGAACGCGGAATGTTCGGTGTCCATTTGGATGAAGGCCTCGCCTGAGGGCTGACCCTAGTAAAAGACAAGTGCAGATTCGAAGCATTACTTTTTCCGTTAATTTAATGTGACTTTTCTATTCGAAGCAATACTTATTATTTTATTTATGTCAATGAATATAGATTGTGTGTACATAACACAACATGAACAAAAAGTGTCATTTGGTAGAGTGAAATAATTGAGAGTATATGTAGCAGAAAAGCACCAAATAATCATTTTTTACAGATTTGTGTTAAACAATACTTCTTCGGTGGTTTACAGTTAGCTATCAGCAAAAGATCACCATGTGAAATTTGCAGTTTACAAGCAAAATAATACATTAATCCACTGAACTCTATAAAACACAGTGAAGTTTTACAAAAAACAATCGCATTTTATTTATTTCAAACAGAGAAATTAAGGAAATTAAATCAACTACATTTATGAACATTGAAGTCCTTAATGCTCAGATAACGAAAAATGCTAAGTTTCTTTTCTTTTTTCTATTTTTTTTTTTTTTTTTTTTTTTTTTTTTAATCACAAAATAAAAATTATGGAATTATTTCTTTACTAACACGCAAGAGATTTTCTAAGCGTTTCCTTCATAATTCTTTACAAACAATCATTAGAACTTCATAAGTTGTATTATTCATAGCCAATGTGAAGAAATTTAATATTCTGATGGTATTTGACGATCGTATTTCATAATCGAAATCGTTAAACTGTAGCTGCGAAATTAAGTTAATTTCGATTAAATTTTGGACGGGATCAATTATAATATTTTAAACAATGAATTCAAATGTGATAAATTTAAGCCACTGGGATAACAAAAAATATTATTTTTGAGTTGGTTAAAAACACAGCCAACAATCATTTAAATTAAATTTGAACAACTGACTCAAGAGATGTACCCATTTCTTCGAAAGTCTGAACCATATTAATAGAGAACGTCTTCATTTTCCGCTTAGATACAGTTGACCAAATAGAAAAGAACTTATACTGTTATAAGTTCTTTTTGTTATGTTATTTTGTTTTATAATTAAAGTGAAGTAAACTGTCACACTTTCTCACAAACTAAGATCTCCAGAGATATTTTACTGTTCTGCAATGGGCTATATCTATCTTTCCAGAACTTTATAGAAAGCCAGAAACATTACTACCAATATATATATATATATATATATATATATATATATATATAAGCGTTGTCTTTGATTTTAATTATAAAATTGCGCTTCGGCCTACAGCCAATGAGATTCAATGTGATAAATTTAAAATTGATTTTAAAATTCACTGGAACTTTTTCTGAAAACACACAATACCCGACTGTTTCTATAAAGGACATTTAAAGTATTTCCATAGTATTAAAAAGTGAGAGAAAAGTTATTATATAAATTATTAACTTCTTCAATTTTTCCACAAAAATTTGCAGTAATTTTTCAATGAAAATACAATTTAAGTGCATGTTTTAATAATAACTTGAACCTGAATGATCATAAAATTTTGTTATAATAAAATAATAATATTCAGTAAAAACACATTGGTCCCATTTTACAACAAAATTAGATGAGCTCTATATTTTCGGAGAGCTTTGAAACATGTTATCAGTAATTTTAGAGTAAGGTTAAATTACAATCTTCAAGGCGGAGGTATCAGGTGCACGAATATTGTAATTCATTTATTCACAATTCAAATATCATCTTGAAAATTGTATAAAAAAAGTATCATCATAAATCGTATAGTTCCGAAAATAATCAAATAACCAATGAATTAAATATCTTGCAAAATATTTAATGAAAGAAGATGCTCGCAAATGATTGCAAAATGACGGCAAAGGTTTCTGACAAAACACATGTCAAATAATCCTTACCTGCGCGTTGTAAACCATGTGAACTCCTTGATACACTATGTTCTTGGAATGCTCTCCAAGGAACTCCAGTATTTGTTCCACCTGGGCTTCAAAAGGCAAGCCGCGTAGGCGGATGCAGTCCTTCCGGCATCCTGGAGGCAGCAGCTGGGAGGAGATGAGAGGCACCTGGGGAATGTTGGTGATGAGTGGTTGCGGTTGTTCGTAAGTCCTGGGGTCCATGCATCGGTTCAGAACCTTAAAAGAATGCACAAAATTACGATGGCATACTTTCAAATGCGAGTTGGATAAAAACATTGAATTGTTGGAAGTGCTTATGATAATTTCTTGTTTACAAAAACACGGGATGAATGAGCTCCGCTTCATATGGTGGATCACAGGAAGCATTTCAAATAAACCTTGGATTGCTGAATTCCCTCTCAAGGGCAAATGAAGATTCTTTTATATGAGGCCTACAATTTCATATGGATCCCAAAGCATTGCGGATATCCACATGTGAGGTCAAACAAGTGAATTGTTTAATTTAAGCTCAGAATGCTAAACATTTAATTACCATCTCACTGATTAAGAACACGGATTCTTTCAAGAAACAAAACATACTGAGGGAAGCACTTGTTTGACAATAAATAGGGTAATATGAAAGAGAAAATTTTCATTGTGAAATGAAAAAAATTACCTGCCAATAGTGAGAAGAGTTTTCTGTGGCATTTTTGTTAAATTCTCTTCAAGCAAAGGGATACACATATTAAAGATGACTAGAGTATTATTAATCCAGGAATCTCTAAATAACTGATGAAAATATATACACTGAATATTTTTAGTAAATAAGTGTACTAGACCCACTGAATCAAGAACTTTCATTTGAATGTCTCAATTAAGAAGATAGATGAGACACATCACAGGATCAAAAGCTTGTACAAGCGTCCATAATATCGGTACGTGTTCCATAGCGATTATTATAGTAAACAATATCATGTAAAATTGACTAGTAAATTATACTATGATATTGTAGTAAAAAATATATCATAGTATAATTTACTAGTTGGTTTAACTATTTGAATCAAATTACGACCTCGAAATCTTTTTGGTGGATTAGCTGTCAGTGGTAATCTAATTAAGTTTTCATTCAGCTTATTGTTTTTGGTTTTCTATATAATATTGTAAAAAGAAGAATAGACTAATACTGAGAAAATAATTCTAATATTGTTAAAAGGAAAAAAATTCTAATATTCTAGAAGAAAAGAAGGAAATTTTTTAGGAGTCTCTTAGACTTGTTTAGATTTGTCATTCTAAAGGGAAAGATAAGATTATTTTTAAAAATTATATAACATTTTGGGAAGAGGAAAGAAAAATAAATTTATATGTTCTATGTGTTTACAGACACTGAAGTAGATAAGTTTCCACAACTCGTAAGACTTGTTCAGGAAAGTGAATTGGATCAAAAGAGGACTTTTTACTGCGTAGACTTAAGTGGTCTCAGTCAAGGTAATAGAGCATCAGATATACTCACTTGTTGCACTTCGGCGGTTGTGCTGCGGAAAAGTTCTATGTAACGGGATCCGATGACCTCCCTGTGTTTCTGGAGGGCCCTGGTGGCCATCTCTTCACTCTCGAACAAGACGAAGGCGTCCCCTGTAGCCCTGCCATCCGCTTTCTTCACGAACAGCACTCCATCTTCTCCATCCAATACCTCACATGGAGCATCCCCGCTGGCGAAGAAAGTCAACTGCACAAAACAAAAAACATTATGAATTATTTTTGATGCTTTCTTAGAAGATCTTTGTCAGAAAGCGAACTTTTATTCAATTTTAAATGCATATTAGGATACTTGGATAATCATACTATATGTTATAAATTTCTTATATATAAACCGATGGAAAATGCATGCATGGAATGAACATGTTTGTAAAGTATATGAGTGGTATAAACACATGCAAGGTATATGAAGGATACTAATATATCTAAACTAAATAAAGCAGTAGTTCTCAACCTTTTCTTATCACGGTACACTTTTTAACGATTTCAAAATTTGACGGCAAAGGGAAGTTCAAAAGTTGTTTACTGACCAATATATTTACTACCAAAAAACAGTTCTTTTATTATTTTACTCGTAATAAAAAAAAGCATACTAATTTTTACTGTATACATTTTTAAAATTTAGCGACACACAAAAGTGTCTCGGCACACTGGTGGAGAATCACTGAAATAAAGGATAAACATGTGGATGGTATATGGGTATATAGAACAATCGTTATCAAGAAATATGACTGGGATAAATAAGGTAAAAGAAGAGCCTTTTTGCTGTGTAAAAAAATAAAAAGTATTTAACATGCTTAGAATGATAAATTACATTTTATTGCATTTTGTGAAATGTTTTGTTCTGGAAAATAAGCTTTCTTGCATTGGAATACAACTAATACTTTTAAAAGTTTCGTATCCAATTAATAAAACTAATACAAAAACATGAACATTCACGAAATAGATAAACGGCAAGAGGATATAAACATAGCAAACTGTATTCTGTCAAAATTAATTTAGTAAATACAAAAAAAGGCTAAACAGTGCCATTCGGGGGCCAAGATTACAGAGGACATATCTGTTTTCATGACAGAGAGCCCTGGGGTGTGAAACATATGTCCCGGTTAGGTATCACCCTAAAGCGAAAATACCAGTGATTCATTGCTGGTACTCAGTTTTATTCAACCACAAGGGATGAAAGGCTAATTGAAACTTATCCAGCCCGAGGACAGAACCTCGGACCGGTGCCTATAGTACGCATCATTGGGTTTACTTTTGTTGAATATAGATTGTGCCATTTCTATATTATGAAACTATATTATGCCATTTCTTCTAATTATACCATTCACTATAATAAGTACTAATTATACCATTTCATGTAGAAGCATTTACTATTTTAAATGAGAAACTAAAAAAAATTGTATTTTTCGCCATAAATTCTTTAATTGAAATCGATGAGTTAAAGTGTAACGAACGGGGATTAACTAGACTCTTTTCATGTTATACATTATAATATAATGAACAATTGTTTATGAAAATGATTAATCTGGCTTAGGAAAATGAGATTACATTTTTTTTAACTAAATCAGTTATAAAACATTATTTTTAATTTCATATGTAGAATCAGGATTTGTACATTGTTAATATTAAAAGCATAAAAAAATTCTTATCGTCAATATAAACTGAGTAATAATAGGGGTTGCAAGGTACTTACTACTTGCTTGGGAGTGCAGTCGTATGGTAGACCACGCATTCGAACGATGACTTGGCCTCCTCGAGACAAGAACGCTTGAGCTTCATTGTTATTTCCTGAAATAGAGCAAGAAAATTATCCCTCTTTTTCTTAATTTTTATCCTTTTAAGAGAGTATACAAAAAAACTTGATTTTTTTTTTCATAAAAATGAAAGCATTCACAGAATGTAGATCATTGCGAAATGTATCAGATTATCCGTTTCTGACAAAAGGAGGCAAGTACTTTCTACTTCATATTTCATGTCATATTAACAAAGGAACATTAGATTTTACAGAACATAGGCACAATATGGATAACAGTTTTATCAAATACCAAACTTGCTATCACCCGAACACGAGAAAAATTGTTTCTCCAACCAGGCTATCATGAACTTAAGTTAAAGGTAAAGACAGCTACGTTATATTTAAACAAAATTAATATAATCCTCTTTAGATAGGTTAAATTCTCAATACATGTTTAAATTCTTTTTACATTGGTTTAATTTGCTTAATCAAAATCAATCAACTCTCAATCAGTTCGATTCTTTTAATCACACACAGTGTTTCTGCTTTCTAAGAGCAAAGCATTTTCCCAAGCTAAGTTTCTCAGCTATCAATCTAATCAATAAACTACAATGAACCCAACCATCTAGTACTTTGTGTACAATGGTTGTGTTCCCAACCATTTAGCACTTGCTAAATGGTAGGGAACAGATAAAATTTTCCAGATTTATGAAAAGGTAGTGTGAATATTACCTCCCAAAGTGTAAAGTTCATGCAGAGAGGATTATAACATTCATAATCTAAATCTAAATGGAAAAATTAATTTTGCTTGAATCAAAAGCATACACTGAAACAAAACAAAAAGGAACTAAAGTATGGTTGGTGTATATATATATATAACAGCTTTAACTCGATTTAATATCGCAACATATATATTTTAATTGCACGCACATAATTGTTTTTCTTTCCACGATTTTTCTTTATAATTGGAAATTATGAGAGTTAACACACTCATTCAGAAGTAAATGTTATGAAAAGATTATTGATGTGTGTATGATATTCTGATTAAGCAGTAATAAAATGTAGCACATTCAGTTCCCGCTGGGGTAGATGATTTAACAGTTGTAGAAGGTAATAAATCCAACTCCCGCTGTTCCCAATTTGAATAAAAGAATCTTCAGCGCCGTTATTTCCTCCCAATTACACACGGTTGATATTCATTTTTAAACGAAATTTATCACTAAGACTATTTAAAGAAATTTATCAATAAACTTTTGAACTTTCTGCTATCATGTATCTAAATTTAAGAGAAGGAAAAGAAGATATCTGGAATGTGCGTGATTCCGGGAAAGGAAACGTGTAATTCGATGAAAGTTGTTTTAAAAAGCTGCAACACCAGTGGAGGAAAAAAAAAACGATTACAATCGTACAGTGCTTTCGCTTTCAGAGTAATCACATTCTTCATGCAAGACAAATGACCCACCGAAAGGATGTTATTAAACTAGTTTGAATAATTAGTTTTGTCTAATTCTCTGCTTTAGTTTGAGGCGTACCTTTAAGCTATCATCATATGGCAACATTTTTTTTATCACTTCGGAGTACTCAAACGAAGAAGTCTTTATTGTTAGAAATAAATCAAATTTGACTCGAAATTTTGAGACCAAAACAGTTTATGAGTGTAACTTATTTGTAATTACGCAATAATACACAGTTATATATAATCTTTTTTATATGCTTGATTTTTAAGTTCACCTTCAAAGTAGCATATTTTATCATCATTTTGTCTTAACATTAACATATCGAAATTATAACCTTATTGTTTCGATAAAAACTCGATTTTATACTATATATCATAATTTGTGATATTCGTAGACACAAAGAAAGGGTAATGTGTGTTTAATGTTTTGCTACAATACATACAATGTTTTTTCAGTTTTACTTTCGCACTTACTTTTAAACTAACAGAATTCTATTCGTCATGTTAAAACAGTAAATTAGAAACAAATATAATCAAAATCTTTATACACCAAATTTTACAGTATGTTTCAAAACGGATAATCAAACATAAAAGATATCTATAAACTTACTAATTTATTCAATAGCTGTAGATCAGATTATGCAGTTTAAAGTAAATAAAATTAACCTATGAAAAGTATATTTAAAAGCTCGCTCAATGAATATTGTGGTAAACAAAGGAATTTATCGTCTCAAAATATAGTTTCACATAATTTCCTATTATTTTGGATTCTAACTAATGTGTTTTTGATTTTAACTAATATGGTTGGATCAATTAAAATATGGGAGCATACCATATTACTTCAGATATTGCACTAGGAGTTTATTACTACAGCATATCAATGGATATTGCCTCGTCCACTTCAATGCAAAAGAACTGTAGTACATATGACAGAGAACTTTTAGCACCACATCACATAGTAAAACGTTTCCTGTATATTGCTAGAAGATCTGGCATTTACTTTGTCACAGATTAATCTTTGTTTTTCTTTAAAACCCAGAAAAAGCTTCTCCGCGTCAATTTACCTATTCTTTTAGAAAAACGAAAGATACTAAATTGGAACAACGTTTTATAAATTAGCTTATATATCATGTTATTAGTGATATTATGCTGTTCACATTCCTGTATTAATTTATAATTATTCTAAGCTAATTTCCTTGAAAAATAATCATAAAAACAATGCTATTCTGTTGCAAGTCTAGTAATGTAATCCGTTAAAATAAAAGAAAAAGGAGAAAATAAATGTAAATACCATGCTATTTATATATTCAACAGAAATTTTATGGCAAAAGATTCTCAGAATTATCAGCAATAATTTTAAACATGGTATTTATTACAGATAAATAAAGAGCTTTGCATCTGCCTTAATGACGTATTTTATTCTTAAGTGTTAGATTAGTTGTTGCCATGATTGATGATGAAATTTCTGCAATATCCAAACTCAAAATACTACATGAAGTTCATTATCACTTCATTAACAAAATTCTGATGCATATCGGTTTAATGAATTCTCATTTAATTAATTAAATCTTTCAATTAAACATATGTGTAAATGCTTTTTGTAAGCCCTCCGTTTTGAGATACTTTCAATCATAATAGCCAATATTTAGTTTTAGTAAAGACATATGTACAGGATATGATCGTTTTAAGACAATCTTAGAACATACTAATAATATATATTCAGCGGAGTTAGTGATCGGCACAAATTTCCAGATACAACAATTGCTGGGAATTTACAATTAAAGAAATCTTTTTTTAATAATTGTTAATTAAACATACTTTATTGTAGAGTTTATATCTTGACATATTAACTTGTCACGAGTTTTAGTTAACCAAATCAAAATTCAATTCGTGATATTTGATTTACAGTAAAGGCATGTTGGTTGATCAGTTTGTTGTTCCATAGAACCTTTTGTAGAAAAAGTTGAGACCCATGGTTTTACAAAGCACAATTTGCAATATTAAGAATATCCCCCATCCCAGGTATAAATCGAATTCTTAAATACTAAAACGAAAAATATGATGTTAATCACTTAGCTATCAGCATGATGTTACAGTGGTACTTTGAGAAGTAATTAGCTCAATCCCTGAATTCAAAAGACCTCATAAGGAGGCAAGAGGAAGAATAAAGATGATAAAAAGATCAATAAGTCTGATGACAGATTTGTAAAGAGGGTTTTGTTCCATAGCTTCAAACTATCTATGACCGATCATTCATTTGTTCATTAAAACGGTCATTTGCTGCAAAAACTGCATCTTACATGATGCAAGATATGGTTCATACAATTTTTGTTTCCAATAAATCTAGAGAAAGTTCAATTAAATATTTTGAATGTTCATCACATGTATTTTAAGTCTCTTATTTAATGATTCTCTTATCAAAAAGACCACTATAATTGTTACATGTATATATATAATTCTATTCCCTGGCATGGATGGAGTTGAAAAATGGTTTCAGAAGTATTTAAGGTAAGAAAATATTTATATTTTCCTGGATTATAATATTAAACCTTATTTTTACTAAATATAAATAACAATATTTCCTTATTATAGGAAAACTAATATATTCAAAGCAACGTAATTACTCTTAAGTATTTTTGGCTTTGTAGATGATATTTTAAAGTAATTCACAATCATCATGATTCACAAGTTTCATCTTCAAATTTTCTTATATCTTTTTACCTATTTATCAATATGTATGAGTATAACCGCCTAAATAAATTCTATGCGAGATGAATGGGTGAAGAATAGGAAATAAGGATAATGATCTGGGTAACATACTGACCTCCAGCCACATTGATGAAGTCTTCTCCTGTTGCTCTGTAAACTTCGATGTATCGTGGACCGATGTGGTGCTTATGCCTCTTCAAGGCCATGTCACGATGCTCTTGGCTCTCGAAACGCACGAGTGCTTCACCGTTCCTTCGTCCTTGAGGACTCAAACACAGTGCAACGCCACCCCTGCAAAACAAAGTTTACATTTCATTCTTTCTTTACGAAATAATTTTTCATCCAGAAGAGTTATGCATGTATAAAATTATAGCAGAATTTAATAGACTGAAATATTTCGTAAAAAAAGTAAAGTAAGCATATAAAAAAAATTCCTTTCTCATATCAACAATATCGGCAATAGTGAAAGTGAGTTAAAAGATAAATAATAATAAAAAAATATATATAAAAAAAAAAACTTTTTTTTTTCTACACAAATACGTGATAAATAATTGCATAATTCGAAACTGATCATGTGACAGTAGTGAATACAGTGCTTGAATAATTTGAATGAATACAATGAAAGAAGCAACACTATGTAGACTTTTAAAGTTGATTTAATCATGTCAAAGTTTCAATCAACATCACTAAATATTGACAAATTTATAATTATTGCAATTTTACAAAGTCAATATAATTTTTGGAGGGTTTAAGACATTCTTTAAAAAGTATAAATTATAAATTGCTCGAAAATATTGAGTTATCGTCAATTTTTAGAAATATAAATATATATAATTTCAGCCCTTCTATTAATTTAAAAAAAATGAAATTTATTGAATTATGTGACTTTTTTCACAAGAATTGTGATAATTTTTTTTAAATGATGAATTTAAAACAGCAATAAAGCGTATGTAAAATCGAAACTTATGAACTAAATTATTTTTAGAGGTATTCATACGTAATTTTGATTAAAGTTTTAAGAATTTCACAAATTTTAGCCGGAAGATACTAACAAATGTCATCCATAATAGTTTAATTCCTGTCCTCCATGAACCTGTTAATTAACATCCTGTTTGTCCGACAAATATTGTAGTGTATAAATTAATTTTATGTTATTAAATTTATATTTAACAGTGAAACCTTAAGAAATTAACTTCTTAACTAATTTCGAATCTATTTCCGGTAACTAGTATAGTAGACTTTTTTAAACAATAAATAAGTAAATTTATTCTAACTATATAAGCAAAATTAGGAAATATTTTGTGAATTACAATTCTTTTTCTAGTCTTCATATTTCAGTCTACTAATATTTTTCACGATAAACATCAACTCTTATTAATCGGGAATTTTCGATCTAAACGATGTACAAATGCAATGATATTGAGAAATCGATACAGTAGAAGTCATTAAGAGAAAGGCGTGTTTCTCGATTTATTTACAATTGCCTATGTGTACATGCAGTTTATGATAACGTTTTACAATGACTCACAAACAATGATATCAAGTCATTGTGATTACCAACTTCAAAGATATGCTGAAGATTTTCACATTGTTTCAATGTTTTCAATAGAAACGGTTAAGTTTAACATCCAATTACTTAAGTGCAAAAATCTTTCAATTTTCATAAATTGTATTTTTTTGAAAATCAGTTAAGGTTCAATAACTCGTTATTATATGCTTCCCATTCTGATCAGAAAATTTTCATAGCTTCCATTCAAAATATTTATAGTTTTCAAATTGTATTTTCTTTCTTGTATAATTTATAATACAAGATAATAAGGAAATGAATTTTTTTGTTTTGTTTAATAATTATGTCGTACTACTGAAGTTTCTAATATATTAAGATATATAATCAACATCATAAACCAAATATTACTTTAATTTATAGTTAGGAAAATAACAACGAAATATCATAATACTGATGGCGATTTTCTTCCTTTTTAAATTGAAAATAAGAATGCTCAAAATAACTGTTAACATAAGTAAGATAAATTAATTATAAACCTTAATTGTATACATGTGTATAAGAAAATTGCGTGTATTCTTAAATTATTTAATAGAATTTTCACATTTCACGTAACGATTGCTCAGAGTTACCCTGAGGATAGTAATAAAATGTTTTAGACTGAAAAAGTTATTGATTTCGCTTGCTTTTCAGCCTTTCTGCGGTCCGTAGAATTCATATCAAGACTTGAAGATTAATGTGGGTTCCTACAAATATTCACACCCGAGGTGGGAATCGAACTCATGAAGAGCGAAATCGAAACTCAGCTTAAGCTATTCAGAAGAAAAGTAAAGATAAAATAAAACTGAAATTTTGATAGTGCATAAGAATCAAATTAAAAAATAAATCATGCGAATTGAATTAAATCCTGTATATATATATATATATATATATATATATATATATATATATATATATATATATATATATATATATTAGACTACACAATAATATAATAAAGACTACACAATAATATATCTAAAGTAGAAAAGCGTATCTAAAATTTAGAAATCAAATAAATATAAAATCATGATCTAATCGACATATTATTTGTGGAATAAGAATGCTCAAAATAACGAATGCTTTCTAATGTCTATCCGTTGTTAAGCAAACTTTATGCACGTAGATGTATGTAGAAAATATGAATAAGATAATATAGAAAAGTGAGTGTGTTAAATTTATAGTTGAATAACAGAAAACTTTTAACTAAATAAAGAACAAATAAAATAAGATACGATAAATCAAAATTTAGATTTATCTATATATAGTTAAAACATCATAATTTTAGTTGATTTTTTATTCGTTTCTTAAACTGATCTAACATTAATATATCCAAAAATATAAGTATTTTTAATGGCTATTTCTACAGATTCATGCAATTTATTACAATCAATTGGATTCCATTAGCAGAAAAAGTTTTAATAAAATATTAAAAAATTATGACTTTCAAAAGAAATATCAAATATTTATTAAAATGTGATCTAATATAACATTTATTATTTTCTAAGCCTAAAAACCACTTAAATATTAACATTAAACAGCGATAAAAACATGAGTTTCAATATTAACAGATATTTTTTCAAAATACTGGGATAGGGCAAACATAACAATTAAAAGTTTCAAGCACATTTTGTGTTGTTTCTTTATGCCAATCGCCAAAGATTTTTCAGCCCAAAGCCACGTCGTTCTTTGAACAGAGGAAATTGAAAAATATTTTTTGATTAATATTCAGACTTACCTGACAATGTTGAGCCCACGAAAGAACTTGGCGATGTCTTGGTCGGAAGACTGCCAAGGTAAGCCCCTAGCTCTGACGACTGTATTGTTGTCCACCACTTCGTTTTTGGTACTGCAAGGAAAGAAACGAAAAAAGAATTAGGTAAAAGAATTTTCGGAGCGGATATACAAGAAGATAGACAGCTTATCACCGTCGAGATAATAATTACTGCTCTCTGTTGCAGTTCTTTGATATTGTGTTGACGGTGAAGGGTGTTGAATGTCGTTGATAATGCGGTTGGAAAATAGCTATCTTAACCGCAAACAGGCGCGTAAAAAAAATAGAAGTGAAAAATATGGCTCAAATTATAAAAAGGAATTTTGTCAGTTTGTTTTTTAAAACGAAAGTGACAAGATGCATAAAAACTAATCACGTATTGTCACTCATTTTTCTCCCCTTCTCTGTTTCTTTACGTAAAATAAAAACCTAATTCTTTTATTATTGAAAAGTATATAATTTCTTTTGATGAAATTTACAGTTATAAGCAAATCGTTGCAAAATATGTGCAAATGATAATTCATTCATTTCGGTTTTATGGTTATTATGCAACCTACTAATGTGTGATATATATATAATACATCGTTTCTTTATAAGCATGGAACAGAGAAAGAAAATTACGAAGAAATCAATTATATATGACTAGAGATGTTTTACTACGACAATAAATTATCCTATTTCTTTCCTTATCAAAGTATCAGATCTTTTGAAATTTCTTATTATAGAAAGTGAGTCTCTGTAAGAATTATTAGAGTGGTGTGATTTATTGCTTTCTTTAATTAAAAGTTTGAAGGAATATATGCATTTATAACAATGAAAAAATCGTTAAGAATTTAATTAATATTCAGTTATTGAACTAGTTGTTGCCAAATGAAAGGAAATCTCCCCATAAGAAATGGAGAAACTTAATTGAGTTAAAGTATGGAAACGAATGGAATTTCAAAGAAATTAGGTTGGTTTCTATTCTTAAGATCAAAGTGATAAAATTTGGAAAAAAAGTGAAACTGGTAAAAAAAAATCATCAAAATACAATAATCAAAATATTTCAAGCAATTATTTCTATTAGCTATTTTCATATGCCTCTCTAAGCTATTGAAACAATTAAGAAACGAAGGATGCAATTTTCTTCCATAATTTGCAATCTTCTTTGAATTAAGATTTGCAGCATATAATTATGTTAATCAATGTATCGTGGAATTGTTCTTTGCGATTAGCTTCCCGATCATTTTTGGGCAATATTTGTAAAAGAAAAAGAGAAGTAGTTAAATTGTAAACAAGATAAAATTAAATGGGTTTAATTGAAAATTTAACGTTCATAATTTAATTTATAATTCAACAATGACTTAAAATTTTTATAGTAGTTTATAAATTTGGTTTAAAATTTAACAATACAAATTTTTCTATTATTAAATATTAAAATTTCATTTCTGTTCTTTTTGCTTGAAGTAGTAATAAATATATCCATTTCCCAATAGAAACACATAAGTTGCTTTAATTGGACATTTATATAGTTACACACATTTAGAACGATCACAAAAATAGAATCATTTTTAAGTAATAATTGCTAAATTTCACATTACAAACTTTTCCAACCGAGCGATTATATTAAAATAAATCATGAATGTAAAAAAGCACGTTC
>JAPDSC010155809.1:50203-146879 GCA_026290005.1 Latrodectus geometricus
GAAGCACAATAAGTGGGTCTTGGACGCAACGCCTTCCAAGTGAAATAATACCTCTGGGGTGACAGGATGGGGGGGGGGGGTTTGGTCCCTGCTTCTATAAATTGCGAAGACCTTTATCCGGATGCTTCCGCCAAACTGAGCAAAACTCTTAAAGAGGTATAGGGAAGTATGCTGATGCAACAACTTTAAGGCACACATTAATAGTAATAATAAATTACAAAATCCAGGAAAGAGCTTAAACCAATGATATCCTACACATATTCCAAAGCAAACCTGGGTCTTCAATTTGGAACTAATTTCGGAACATATTACAAACTTATTAAATTAAAAGAGAATTTAGGCTCTTTTTAAAACTCTTTAAAATCTGCCTTTTATAATAAAATGTTACTGAGGATATGGATTTTGGATATTTCAGAATGTTTGGTTTTTAGACCCAGTTCATAATAAAAGTAAAAATTTCTTCGTGCAAGAAGACTTATCTCTGGATGTTACATCTAGTTTATAGTTCACGTCAATAACTTTTCATTGGAAACCATGAAGAGAAAGACATCAAATAATAAGGGCTTTTCTCGTAGGAAAGTGGGAAGCGAGAAAAGGATTACCGTGTAGGAGTGGCGACGGTGAAATTATGCATAAAAAGATTGTTTCTCACGCTGAAAGTTAATAAGTGGAAAGGGACGGATGGAAGCAACTCCAGGAAGGTCACAATGGCCATTCAACTTTTCAGTTGGATTTGAAATACACCCCGGAACTTTAAGGCTAAGCTCTGAACAAAATGTTGAAGTTTTGTAATGGAAATATGAGGAAATAATCGGTTTGGGATGTTCTTATTTTTAAAAAGAACTTAAGGTAAAATTATACTAACCCTTATTTTAACAAACTTGTGCCTACAGATTAAAGTAATTGGCGGTTCACAAAGTTTATATTTGGCAGAAAATAATTATTGAATTATAAAACCAGCTTCTTAAAAAATTATAAATTTAAATAATAAAATTTTTATTTGCAAGTAGAATTCGCGAAATTTCATATAAAAAGACGACATATTAACGTATTTACGATCAATTTTTTAACACGAATTTCTACAAACCAAGACTTTTTAAAAGAAAAAAAATACAAGGAATGATTTCGTGACATGTGAGAGAGAGCGTGATCTCATTATCTTATGTCATTAGTATCCAATATCTACTGCGTAATCAGAAATAACTTTTATAAAATACTCATAGATAAGAGAATTCTAATTGAAACTTTTTATTCATATTTAGAAATTTTTATTCATGAATATCTGCAGGAGACGATAAGTATTAAAATTCAAATTAGGGATGCTTCACAAATTAAAATTTTTCATTTGAAGAATTGTGTTAGTCTCATAATGAAGTATTATGTAGTTTATTCCAAGGAATAAATTTGACATTAATTATAAAGAATAGGATTAATAAAATACTAAAATTATAATGCATTATACTTAAAGAATAATTTATGAAATAGCAAACACACATTTATTTTGAAATATATAACAATCTAACTGTTAAATAATATCTAATTCTCATTTTTTAAAGAATATTTGAGATCTCCGACTGCGCATAACGAAGGCCATGGAGAGCCAGATCAAAATATTCTCCAAACCTCAAACAAAATTACAATAGATTTCTGTATTTCAGGAAAAAAACGTGATGTATTGGAGGATCTTCCGAATTTAATTAGATACTTTTTCCTGATTTCCTTAAATTTAACATCTTATAAATTCCTAAATAAAACTCTTTAAGGAACCGATATATCAAAGGAGCGTATAAATATTATAAAGGAGCTGTTTTATATTTAAAAATTTTATTTATTCCTTTTAATTTTATATTGTTTTTAATTTTTGATGATTTGATACTTTAAGAATTGCATCACGCAATTTCTTTGTTCTAAGCAGATTTGGCAACCGAATGTTAGCGTTTGATTCTACTGTTTGAATCCCACTTTGAGCTTGTATGTTTGTAATGTTTCGAATTCCTCTTTAGAATTATTAGGTCCCGGTCTAATTAGCTTTTGCGTGCAAGAATAACAAATAAACCATCTGGGTTTATATTTATTATTCTTATTTATTGCATTTTATTTCATTACATTTATCTACTTATCGTTGCATATCATTACAATTATAATTATTCAATTTACATTCAGGGTTTGCAGAAAATAACCAATCCTAGGTTAAGCACTAATCTAAAAAAAAAGTATACATAAAATGCATTCTGTTCTGCGTAAAAAATATCTTTTCAAAATCCCATCAAGTATCTTCATCAAATAAAACATTTTATGTACACAAAAGCTTGAAATTTTGCAATCCGCTAACCTTTTAACTTGAAAGAAACCATAACCAAGCGAGAGAAAATCTAGGGTTCCGCAACTTCAAATAAAAAAAAAAAAAAGTTTTTCGTTAATTTGATTTAGTGCAATCTTTCCCCATCCGAACATTTCTGCCAATAAATATAAAAAATAACACATAAAAGCTCTCATGAAGATGTGCGAACCCTAACCTTGGTACAGGACATCAAACTAGATCTGCAATCGGTGTCCAGTATTATGCCTCTCCGTTGGAATAGCTTATTGCGAAGGGGGAAATGACTGGGGGAAGACACAAGGCAAAGATGCAATTTACTCGATATAAGAGGTCACGTGGGCATCGACCCGTTCATGCAACGACATGCCAAGCAAGTGCCCCTCCCCTCCTCTCAGACCTGTCCTCCTGACTGGTTTGTTGCAGACTGGGAAGCTTAAAGGGGCATTACAAATTCATTTCCCCCTTGCCCCAACGGTTTATAGAAATATCCTCAGAAGAGAACATCTTAAACTTTTGATAAAGCGCAGACACATAAATAAGTGGAAATCGCCGCTCTTCACTCCTGTCTCCTTTGAATAAAGAAACGTATTTATAAATACTATCGTGTACAATATATGTAAAGCATATAAAGCTTTCAATTCAAAAGAAAATTGTAAATTTTCGTTTTCAGTTTTCTTAATTCGATTAAAATATGCGCATACAGAGAAAGGCGAACATTTATTTGATGAGACATTTATTTTAAAATATACCCGATTTGTCCTGTTTGACTTGACTGTTGCTTTACGGCCAAATTTTACATACAAGGATTGATTCGATCCGGATCTACAGTTTCGAAAGGATTCTGAATTGTTACAAACATGTATTTTTAAAGTGGAAATCGAATCCATGAACTGTTGAACCATGAAGGGCAAAGCACTAATCATTCAGCTAGCTACTAAAAGTTTGGACATTTGACAAACATCCAACGCATCACTGTGCACTATGGAATGAATGAACTATGTTCCTCAAGATTCTGTTCGGGAGACATTAATTGGTTTGTGTCGTCACAGTTGCGTCTTATTAATGTAGTAATCTTTTTTGTTTCCATTAAAGGGAAAAAAAATTCTTCAGAAAGTTTCTACAGATAATTTTGTCAAACCATAATGGATGTGGTGAGAAAATACATAACCAGCCAATCGTATTCTAGTGGTAAGACAGCACATTTTAGAGCGAAAGATTCTGAGTTCGATCTCTGCCACTGTTGAAAAACTGGAGATGGATGTCGAGATTCCACATTTTGCATGGACGTCTATCGGCTAACTGGGTACTTGGGAATTTTCCAGGTTTTCACCAAAGCGACACATGAATGCGCCCTACTATTCTTGAGTATTTCGTAGAATGCAATTTATAAGTTTAAAAATACAACAAACAGCCTTAACACGTTGGGTTACCCTCTACGTGGAGACAAAAATATATAACAAATCAAACGCATAATTCGTGATTCGCGATCTTGCAGTTAAGCAAAATTAAATCTCTAGCAAACAATGGATTTTATTTTTTGCAAAAAATTATTTACCAAGAATATTTTACTCAATTGGTAGGAAAACTAAATGAACCTAAATTAATTTTTCGGTTAAAATTAAAATTTGTAATTTAAATATTTTGTAGTGAAATTCACATTCACCGTAAAAAAAAAAAAAAAAAAAAAAAAAAAACATTTTATTTTTCGAGCAATTTTAATGCGAGACATTTCTATCCTTTTTATGCAAAATCTAGCATCATAATAACAAAAAAATAAATAAATAAATAAAGTAAAATATTTTACTTTATTACAGAGTTCACATTAATCATCAAAATGATCAGAGTGGATATTAACATAACTCCTAAGTACTCATGTTTAATAATGTATGAAACCCTTGGAAATAACAGAGATATGCATGCAGAAATGCTCTGCTCATTTCATGTGGTTCAATTGAACTTAGATTCAGCTTCAGAGCTAACCACTCCAAAGATTCTCACCTGATCACTGACCCAAAGGGCAGCATCTATGATATCTATTTAAGGACACCTCTTAACAAAACTGGTGACTTAGTATTTAGCGCTCTAACTAATAATCCGTCAATGCGATGACGAACTATTAGTTAAGTGATGGCACCTGAAGGCATCTATGAGCTCAATATTTCCTTTCATTGTAGGTATATGGAATGATACGATAAATAAGAGGCACTTCAATAGAATCGCATCAGTTGATGATCCCACAAGTATTTGTGGAATAAATAATTTACTACTGCAAATGATAGTAATGTATATCTTTTATTTAATACGGTCACTCAATACACACACATATTGTATAAAGAAATGTGAACAGTTGTTACTTAAATAAAATTGATAGTCATACAAGCCACAATTCAGAAAGCAATAGCCACAATTATAAATTAATATATCTTTGATTATAATGAAGCCCGGTAGCATTTCACGCTTCCAAACCACAATTCTAAGGTTCTATCTTCTGGCTGGGAAAGCCGACCCAGCCTTTCACCCATCCTCTCACTGGGACAATGAAACCAAGTATGCTCGGGAACTAAACACTGATGGTTTCACGTTAGGCTGACCACCTAAGCTGGACATATTTTCCGCACTCCATAGCCCTCTGTCTAGAAAACAGATAAGGGCACTATAGGCTTTTGGCCTCCTAAATGAGCTCTCGTACCACAGAGTTTAGATTAATATTTTAACCACAATGAATGAAAGAAATTGGTAAAGGTCTTGACTGAAACTTGATTCACGAGTTCTTTTCCAATTATGTATATATTCATAAACAACTCCAGAATATTATCCAGAATAAAATCTTAAACTTCCAATGGAAATATAATATGGAAGCCCTCTAACTAATAGAATTTTGTTCAATTTAAGAGAAGTTAATTGAGACGAAAATTCAAGAAAGCGCAACTTTTTTTCAAACTTTTAAATTTGGGGATTTTTGGCTTCATGGCATATATCGCCTGATCAAAGACTTTAGCTCAGTCAGCCATTTTTTATTTTATTTTTTTTTATTTTTGGTGCCGCAGAATGACAAGGTCCACATGTAAAACAGCCTCCTTTAAAATTTTACGATACAACAACTGAGGAACATTAAGTATTGAGCAGGATTAATATGCAAAAATATGAAACGACGAGCTTCGGATGTGCCCGATATTGTATGTGTGTGTGTGTGAAGCCATTATCTTCAAGGATAACTTTTCCCATTTTTCCCTCTAAAGTATTTGATTTTTCGCAATAGAAGATTCAAGAAACTCTAAATGTACCCGCTCTGAATCAATCATTGATTACGACAATTAAAACCGACTTTTATCACATCGTATCAAACTCTGAAGACACATTTTCTTCCTTGCACTTTCCCCTAAAGAGCAATGGAGCCAGAAATGTGCCTTTTCTTGCAAATCACAGGGTTAGTGGAGCCCTAAGCATGTGCGTGACGAAACTCGAAACAAGGGATGGTGGAAGATGCTTCTAGAAGGAACATGTTTCCTCACACAGGCCAATCAACTGCCGATTTGACTTTTTATTTCTTTTCGGATCTTCTTTTTCCTGCGGTGTCTATCACGCCAGAGGACGGCAACTGTTCCGAACCACTGATAAGCAAGTCTTCATTAAAGTTATCATACGGCTAATGTAATAAAGAAAGTGAACCATAAATCTCTGTCAGGAAAATGTAGTACTTCGGGAGCAGGACCGGAATTTAAAATGAATGTACTATTTTCCTCTTTTTTAATTATCTAGAGAAAAATTAAAAAAAAAAAAAAAAATTGACAGAGAAAGTGAACCGATTCTGGCAGTAAGAAATATATTTCGAAATATAAGTGAGAATATATAATGTTTGAATTAAGTCCGAGATAATATTTTGAGTATTTCCTGTACAATGCCACAGCTTCTTATCTACAAATAAGGGTGCAAAATTGTCTGTTATAACTTCTTCATTCATTGAATGATATGAGAATAACAATGATATACACGACATTTGCCTTATTTGTGCATTTTTAAATTCATTATAAGCACATTTCTATCACATTATGAAACTTTGGAAAAAATTACGCATATTTCCATTTTATGATTTTTTTTTTTTTTTTTTTTTTTTTAAGAAAGAAACAAAACAAAAAGCTATAGTGAGAAACAGTCGACTTTATACATTTAGCTGACTATTTGGATGAGCAGTGGTCGAAATGAGTTGTCACAAAGGCTTTCGATGACGTAACATTACGGATGGCGTGATTGTATGGCTGGACTGTTTTTCTTTCCTAGTTACCAGTGAGAACAATTCACTTTTTGCGATGTGCGTGTAGTTTCGCCTGATTTCGAAAGTGTGCATCGTGCAAACATTTGATTCTGTACATTGCCGCAGGAAGAAGAAATAAAAATGCTCCACACGAAAATAAATAAAATGCGACTACTATCATTAGAGATGGATATATTCAATGGGGGAAAAAAGTAGTAATTTGATGATACTTTAATATAAACCAAATCTCATTTGACCAGGATCTACTTAAAGTGGACTCCGAATTACTCCTGATATTGAAACCTGATCTGGGAATCGAACTCACCAAACTATTAAATTGAAGATTGAACTACTAACCGATCAGCTATTAATTCAGCTAAATATTTTCAATGCTAAGTTACTTTCAAATGTTTTTAGATACTAACATTAAAAATTTTTTTGAAAGATATAAAGTCACAAAAGATGTTCACTTTATTTAATCAGAGCCCGGTCAACTTTTTCTGTATTGTCAAACGTCAAATTTTGGAGTTATTTACATTAAAACCTTATTGTAGAAAAATATTGTAACATACTTTTAAAATTTCCATATTTGATTCCAGTACTATTTAATTACGATTTCACCACTAGTAATTATATAATATCTAAAATGTTATGCATTATACTTTCATATTACACACACAAATATATCATATATATGCAAATAATAAATTATATATATTCACTTATTATCTGCATTCCATTTCTCTAAATTAAGAAATTAATGAGGATTTATGAGACACAATTTTTCAATCAGACATAAGAGATAACAAAACCCATAAATGTTCAAAAGATTTTATAATTTATAACGAATATTGAAAGATATAATTATTAACGGAGTTTTTCTCATAAAGGAAATAAATTGAAGTATTTTTACTGCCAATCTCGACAATTTTTTTAAGGTATAACATTTACTTTTGTAGGCAAGAAAAAGTTGTATAGCGCCATCTATGGACATATAGAAGAAACTTAAAATGATTTATTCGTAAGTAATTTATTCGACAAAAACTTTTTGATAAATTATATCCTTTAATTCAAACAAAAATTAAATTTAAATTTTGAATTATATGAATTTCACATTGAATGTCATTTTATAATGAATGCTTTTAATTTCCACCATATGTTTTTAAATCAAATTATTAATCCCGTTATATATTTACATTAATTTGTATTTTTCTCATTTCTTATTCAAAACTGAGAACGTTAAAGCACTTATATTTTAATATATTATTTCCTTAAGTTACAATACCTGTTATACGAAAGCGTTAGAGAAAAAATTATAAATGGAACTAAAAACGAAGTAAGATCTATTTCTCCATTTAGTAAGTAAACTCTATTTCATTTATGAAAAATTTACATTTTTACTAGATAAATATTTCTATCAAGTTATGATTTTGATAATGTTATGCTTCTTATTCAAACAATGTATCCTTTCTCTTCATTGATATATTGTAAAATTCATGATATATTTTGCATTGTTATACAAATATATCTGGGGATTTTTACCGCTTGTCTTACAGTCAATTTAAACATAGTTAGCAATCTAAATAGACTGAAAGTATAAAAAAGAAGCTCTAGACAAAATATAGTTCATATTAGTTCTATTAGAAATTCACTCAAAGGTAAGAGCTAGAATAAAATCCATAGACTTTCCCCTAGCGATTTAAGAAAGCTTGCTATATTTCTTTTAATTCTCAGTGGTGTACAATTTTTCATTTTAAACTTCAGCACATTTTATTGTAACAACTAACTTGTAAAACATAATCTTTTTATTCATTTTTTATTTTTATATATTGTTGAAACTGACAAAGGTAGCATATTTCCATTTATTTTTAACTCATTTTAATTAAATCAATTCATATGGATTCACATCAATTTAAGTTTCTTAATTTTTGTTTAAAAAAACAATTTTAAACTTACAATTAGTTTTTGTGTAAATTCTATTTTATTATGGAAATTACTCGTATTAAAATAAAAATATAATATGAACATATAGCTAATATGATTTTTATATAACACATAGCGTCAGTCAAAAAAGAATTTGTATAAAAGAATTTTATAGAGATTACTATGCATCGTTTCCTCTAATAACCACAAGCTGCATTTTGACCGAAGTGAATTTTGTAATGAAAATGGAAAACTTCGAAGTTTGTCATATAAATACAAATAAATCATGGATTCTCGGCGGATATCAAATAATAATAAATACGCAAAAGCTACAGAATAATATGGAGAATATAATGAAAAAAATTGAAAATTTTATAAATAAGATTATAAAATGGGGAAATAAAATGATGAAAAAGTAAAGCAAATTTTAATATCGTGTCCATTATAAATAAAAGCACATTATATATGTATAATATCGAAAATCAAATTGTATTGAGAAAGTAGAATCACTTACCAGATGCCCGGTTCCAGATGAGAGTTTATTATTTCTGGACTGTCGAAAACGTGACCTGAAATGGATCAAAAAGTATTCAATTAACTACGCTTCCACATGGAACTTATTATTTTTCTAGATATATAAACGAAATCATTGGATCACATGGAATGTTCAAAACGCGTTTTTCCAGGAATACACGCCTGAAGATTGATTTGAATTCGGATGAATGAGATTACCAGACACTCACATAATTTAGCAATAGAGGAGAATTGAATAGCGGCGTGAATGAAAGATACTTAAATAACGTGTTTATTTTATACTAACTCTGAAGGGTATGAATAGCTTTTATTTCTACACAATAAGTCTGCTCCACTTTACGTAATTTACTTTGATGCCCAAATAAATGACTGAGCGTCTGCTTACAAGAAAGGAACAAACATAGTACATTTGAATAAATGTATGAAATGTTTTTTATTATATAAACCTTAAGATATACATATATATGTACAAATCATAATGTTATTTTATAAAATATTATTTTATTTATAAATACATCAAGTTATTTTTTATAGTAAATCTTATATACATTATCAAACAATTTTATAACTAATTTTAAACAGCGATAGATGAAATGAAAATCTGATTTTATGCAAATCAAATAAAAGGAGGTATTTTCATAATTATTTCTTTATTAATAAATAAAAATGAATTTCACGCAATGTCTTCGTAATGCATATATATTTGTTTCACAATAAATGTGTGATTCTATGTTCCAAAAAGAATAGAGCAGCTGATGATTTTATTTAGCTTAAGATAATCCGATAGCGATACAAATACTGAATCTGAAATGACTCTAATTAAAAAAGAATATTTCAAGCATCCTTGATTGCTAGGAATTTATGGCTCCGACAAGACCATAAAGCTCATTATTTTAAGTCTTCTTTGGCAGAAAATTTTCATTCTGTTCGATTTTCCACTCGCATAACCAACGCTTAAAAAAATACAATCATCGTAATCGTTTTAGGTGCTAAGCGGAAAGGTCACGCGTCAAGAATCAACGAGCTCTCGTTTCGTGGTGTCAAAAATCTACAAATTAATATGAATGAAATGACTAAGATACGTATGACAAGTGAGGAAAGCGCTTTCATTTGCTATCAAATATGATATATTGCATACTGATTTTAAGAAATTATATATAATATCAAATTAAAAGTTTTTAAAAAGCTTAAGCTTTCGTATCTGCTTATTTCATTAGCTGCTTATCAAAATGATCAGTGTGGAATGTGCACAGCTTATAAGTATTTTGAAGATTTTTAACGTGGTAATTATTGATTAAAATCTTAAATTTTGTTTTGTTTTTTTATTTTAATTTTGATCCTGGTAATTTCCCTTAAAAGTGAATAGATTTTTTATTTTCATGTGAGAATAATAAAAAATTACAAAAATAAATTCTAAAAGTCTGTACAAATAAAAAATAAATATTTAAATAAAATAATAAAATCAAATATTAAAAAGTAGCTTTCACAATAGGCAAAAATATTAATATGTCACAAATAAAATTTAGAGCATAATTTAATTGAGCTTTAAATTTAATATTTCTTCTTTGAATCCACATTTTATTTTTATACAAAAATTATTGCAATTTAATCTTCGTTCCATCTATGGCTCATTAACCGAGATAATTCAGAAGGTTTGTTTCTCGGCACTCTAGATCACATTTTTTGCTTATGAGGGCCTATAATTTAAAATGAAAATACCTACATCCGAGATGGAATCGAACTCATGTACTATTGAACTGAAGGTCAAAAATTCACGCAAGGTACGGTTTTGGAGTTTTTTGAGAAGATATTAATGTGTCAAGTACCGACCCACCAAGGAGCCTCTGTAATATTTGCTTAGAGACGAGCTGACTTATTTATTATTTTATAAAAAAAGGAGGCTGTTTCATTAAAGAATAACAGTTTCTTGTGTACTCTAAACCATTAAAACAGCAGAAGTTTAGAAATAAAATCAGAGCAATATCCCATCTGCTATAAGCTGAGCCAAAAAAAAAAAAAATTATATTTGCTGATTATTGCTAAACTGTTAAAAATGCTACTATATGTAACAAGAAACAAAAAGTTTTATTATTTTAATACAGCAAACATATTAGGCCCAATAACTGTAAAAGAAATGCTACACTAACCTTGCATGTTAATTTTACATTACAATTAAATTGTTAATTTTAACAATTCTTTAAAACGTGGTCAAGTCTATCTTTTATAATTTGGAATGACAACTCTGATAGATTTATATGGTGAGGTTAATATGGAACTACTTTGTATTTTCTCCCGATTGCGATTAATAAATATACTTTAATTAATTTTTCTTAAATCATGATTAATGCATTTTAAATAAGAATTTTGTCAATTCTAAATAACGAAATAAAATTTGAGAATCCTTAAACTGACTTTTTTCAAAACTATAGGGAAATTTAGATCCATTAATTTATAACAGAAAAAAATAATTTGCTTTAAAAATTTTTTATTTGAAATATTTTATAAAATAAGAAGAAATTGTAGGTTCCTAATATCGTTTTGTATACTGAAAGTTAAGAATACAGAATCCTTATTAGGTATTGATGAAAAAATTCGAGCATTTATATGTTCAAGCAAATAAATAAATGGAGCAAAAGATCAAATGCTTATAATCACAAATCTCTTTAAGATATTAGGCAAAATATCGAACATTGTTAGGGTTACTAGTGAAGTAAAAAAAAATATTTCTGATTTTAATTCTTTTTTAAGATTTGATGAGAGTTCTAGAATTCATAGAGTCGTAAGAAAAAAAAAAAAAGCACTGTCGAAATTTTTATTCTTGAGGAATAATTTGAGAATCTTAGAATTATACTGGAAAAAATACATTATCGAAAATTGTTAATATCGAATTGTTATAAAAATTAGATCAAGAAAAGATTAAACTGTTCATAAATTCAAACTTGGAAATATAAATATGGGAGAGTTTAATCGCGAGTATTTTCGAAGTGATTAACTAAATAATTCGAACATTTATATATAATTGAATGGAAAACTCCTGAAGTTTAAAAGATCTTGATTGCGAATCTTTCCTACAATTAGATATAAAAAAATAAAAATAAAAAAAACTTGATGACTTACAAATTCACATATTTTAACTCCTTGCAACATATTTCTCTATTCTTTCTAATATTTTTTCCTTCGGAAAACAATATAAATCAAAAAACCCCACCATTTTTGAATGAACTTTTCAGAATAACCATAATCTTTTTTATTTCGAATTCGAAGTGATGAATCTAAATAATAATTTTATTTCTGATGAAATCATAGCAGATGATAAACTGGACGAAGGAAGATTTAAAATAAATGTTTTAAACGAAATGGCCAACAGAATGGAACGATGAATTTTAAATGAGGCGTAAAAATGGTTTTGGAAATAATGGAATGAAAAATTTCGAGAATTATTTTACTTTTCATTCTCCTATAATTTCAACTATTTCCCTCAAGATCGTTTGACGACCCAATTTCGAAAACGAGTCTTTGGGATGTGTGATCAGGGGAAGAATTTTTACTGTAAAAATATTCACGCACTAGGTGAGATGTCCTTGCTTTTCTTTTTTGTTTCATTATTGCCAGGTGACTTCAACTAATTGCAGTTTCTTTTTCTGTCGAATATAAGCCGATTTACTTTACTTTCAAGTCGAAAAATGGTAACAGATTTGAAGGAAGACTTGCTTCAAATGATTTGGTTGCGTAGCTTTACGTAAAAAAGAAATATCGATTTTTAAGTATCCTTATTTTATTGCCGTTTCTTCCAAGTCGAAAATCACAAATGTATCCATCCTTTTTCTATTTGTATTTGATTCAGATTTAAAATTATCTTACAAGTCCCCACGTATTCAGAAGCAGGGCAAGATTCTAATGACTGAATACATAAAAATTCAAAATAAAATCTTTATTATTTTTTATAGTTATTTTGTAAATTCTATTACAACTGATAGCTCTAAGCCACCTAATGCAATTTTAATATAAAATTTCAACATTTTGAAGGTTATGTAATTCAATTGACAAATTGAAACATGCATATTTTTTTACATTTCTTTCATAAAAAGCCTTCGTTCCTGAGGATTACATTGTCATTTCAGTGGTAATATATCTTTCAGTGATTACTTCTGATTAATTTGCATTCACTCCAATTAAGTAAATTGCTAGGGATAAAATGTAATACTCAAATCCCTCCAAAAAGCACTTCAAATATTGGTTCATCAATTCACTTTTTTTAATGAATATTAGAACTTTCTGTTCAAATGAATAAATCATTTTATAACAAAATTGCAATGAAAATTGTTTCATTATCATCTAAAGAGTTATTCAGTAACAGTATCTTAGAGCACTAAGTATCCTTTGAATTCTCGAAATTTTTTTCTAAATTGCTCTCGATTGTACAGAAGTAAATACATCAAGCTGGCGATTATCTTCCATTTAACCAAAAAACAGTGAGGTAGACAGCAATCAAAAAAGAGAGAGCAATCCACTGAAAAAATAGACATAAGTATGAATTATGTTTACCATGTAATCCAGTTTTTTTTTAAATTTTTTTAAATTTTTAAAATTTTTTTTTTTTAAGATTTGATACTTTTTAATATTACTTACATTTTTTATTTATTTATTTTTTTACAATTTATTCTTCAAGTGTGTACATGAGAAAATTTCAGTGAAATGGAATATTTCTTTGAAATTTCTTCCGAAAATAACGCTGATAAGAAATGGAGCCATGGGTATATATTTGTTATGTTGTATGATTTGTGTTATTAAAATAGTAATTAAAACTATTTTTCAACCACAATGAATTAATATTTTGTGCTTATGTTACGAATTCCATATAACAGTAAATTTTAAAATAACAAGTAAATAATAGCAATAAAAAAGTAAATAATAAAAATAGGAATTAAACTCAGTATTTTCTAGAATTGATAATGCTCTATAAGTCATCACTTTATTTAATTTTTATTAATATCGAAATGCAATACGATTTATTTAAAATGCACTCAAAAGGGAATAATATTCCTTAAAAATAACCGTTTCTATTACTAAAATGCTTTAATATTTTGATATTTCAATAAAAATTGTGAAAAAAATCAAAAGTAATTGTTGCCATTTCTTTTTCTTATAACTATATTATCATTATAACGACGATATTGTCATTTCTTTTTCGTGAAATAAAACATAAATTATAAGGTATATTTTAAATTAATCACAGAGGGACATTTCGTTTTATTTATTATCATTTATAAAATGTATGCATTTACTGAAAGTATAAACTAATAATTAATAATATTAAAATAATTTATATATATGAACATTTAATCTGCAATATTTTACTTCCAGAATTATTAGAAAATGAGGATTGACTAGCATTAAATGTTGGATAAGTTTTCTATCCTTTCCATGAAATAGAAAACGTTTATGTATTTTAGAATCCCGTTAACTCGGTTAAGGAAGAAAGAAAATTAACGTTTTTATGGATGTTGTAGCGATTTAGAACGAATATTGAGAAGCATGCGAACAAGAACCTCTGTTCGTTCTTCTGAAAAATAATTCTTTGTGTTGCACTTGCATCAAATATATAAGCGAAAGGCACCCATAAAATGGTGATATACGACTGCATACATCCGACTGGCACAAATATCCGAGGACGGAAACTCCGGCGGAAAAACGAAAATAAAAAGGAAAACGAAATAACACTCGACCAAGCTGGGAGCAATTTATGGGACGATACATAATAGAAAGACAGACAAACAGAAGCACTTGTCACACGCGCACCTGTAGCACGATGACTCCACCCTGCGTGGAGAAGCGTACAGGTAAAAACGAAAAGCTAACGGGGAAAAATATTCTGATTTTAATCACCATCAGAAGTTCTCAAAAGTAACGTGTATGCAAACCATGCAATTTTGAATGCTATGTAGACGATGCAATATCAATTTTTAGACAGATAAAGCAAAAGTAATTTGTGTTATAGACAATGTAAATGTTTCTCTTATGCAGGCAATTATAAAATTGATTCAGGTAATTGCAAGCTATATCAGATTAACCTCCATTTCAAATATAAAATGAAATTAAATAGGAATAATATTTTTAACCACTAATTCTTTAAAATAGGCATAAAATGATGTGAAAATAAATTTCAAATTGCGGAAAACACATAATTTATTTCAATCGGAAATATCAAAAATTTTCTTTTACCTTGTTATTGGTTATTTGAGTACAAAATTATTCTTAAACTACGAATGATATAAAATTAAATTTTAAATTGCCGATACGATTTATTATCGATCAATAGAAGGCATAATTAACTTCTATTGAAAACGATAAGAACTTTAACTCATTCATATGTAAAATTGAAACGAAATTTTGATTTTTTGTCAGTCTGAATGAAATTTGCTTAAATGGCAATAATATATGTAAAGTTAATTTCTAAATTTCGGATACTATACATTAATTAATCAAAATTGCATAAAAATATAATTTCATTTTTAGTCAAATATAAAAGAAATATCAAATGCAAAATATGTAAAATAATTTTTAGCTCGTGAACTTTTTTTGCTATTTCAAAGAATATAAAAAAATATTTCTTATAAGTGTTTTACGTTCAGGAGAAATTTTGTTTATAGAAAATAAAATGATGTACATGTACATCAGTATTGAATTAGATGGTATGTTCAATGGAACTGAATTTTTATATTTATTTGTCCTGAGAGATGTGTCAGTTTATTGGAAAATTTCGGGCAAAAATAAGATTGCTTATTGTGTTGTGAACATTTTACGACTCGATCTGTTTGAGAAGATTTACGGCTTAAAATTTCAGAAATAATCGATTTTTCCTTGTTCTGTTGCCACTGTGTTTTCCAAGACCTTTTCGATTTGATAATAAACAATGTAATAATATACTTAATAGTTATTTTATTTAAGCGAGAAAAAATACTGCGACAGAAACACATTCTTTTGAAAATTCTGGTGTTTTGTGAGTTCTTAGAACTAAGGATTTCTTAAACAAAGCACAAGCGCATACATTACAGTAAATAATTACATTCCTTTAATAAGAAATATCTGTTCTAAAGTTTCTATCGAAAATTCGGATTCTGAATTATTCAGAGAATTCTTTCTTTCTTTCTACATACAATATTAAAAACGTTTTCACTGATGAAATAGCATTTAATGTACAAAGATTAAACTATGAAACACAAAATGGTGTCCTAATAGATTTATTCTGTGTCAGGAATATTGATTTGTATTATTTCATCAACTTTCTAGGGTTAAGTACCGCCTCACATTTACACCTTTTTTCTATACCTGGTGAGAAAAGACAGTTTCTTTTATCTACAGAAAGAAATGTCTCTAATTGACAGATATCACCAATATGATCTCTATTCATATAGACCAGTGGTGTCTCAAAATTGGATGCAAAGTGGTTGGTAGCAAGTTTCCAGTACAGTTTAGATTGAAACACCAGAGATATTTTTGGTTTGAATAGAAAAAAACACTCGAAACAACCAATATTCACTAGAGAAAGATATTAGGTAAAATTGATGGTATGGGCTGATATCAGCATCGGTGAAGATCTGCATATCATTCGGAGTAATATTTTACTATCCAAAAATACGCAGACAAGAAATTGAGACTTTATGCGAATGCTTATATTTCAGCCTTTGAAGATTTTTTTTTAAAACAAATGACAAATAAAGACCTCATACAAGTCCAATACAAAATTATGGAGAATATAGTTAAATTTAAGCAATATTGCTTGTGGAATAATTAAGATGTTTATTGATGTTTATGGTCAAACGTTTGGTGGACATGTTGCTGCTAGAGCAAGGCTTCCTTTCACTGTCCGGGATTTGAAGGTGGTACTTCATCAATAGTGGAATAAATTTCGCTGATGTTTTATCGATAACTTCATCACATCTGCGAAAAATAAGTGTGCAGAAGACTTTAACGTCTGAAGAGACCACAAACCATATAGAACTTCATTCATCATCTCTAAAAGATAAATTTTTGTTCATTTACATGTAGCAAAATTATTGACTCGAAGCATCTTTTCATGTTTTTTCTCTTATTTCCATGCATGTTTTGTGGATTTTCCAATGTATTACGTTTCTTAACATGTGCATTTTCCATTTTATGTCCATGTGCATCTCTTTTGCGCATTCTGCTTATTTCTCTATTTTTTAGCCGTGCATTAAAATCAATGCTGCTTTTTTTATGAATATTGTTTTTTGAATTGCAAAATTACATAGAAGTTCTATATTTTTAAGTCTAAAAATTAATTGATTGAAAAAATCCTGTTGATGGAGATAGAGGTAAAGTTTTTCAACATTTATCTAGATTAAATGCAAACTTAATATGACTTATAAAATTTGGATTAGTAAGATTTGATTGTATTATAATCATATTTATAATACAATCCAATCTTATTATTTAAAATACAGTATTCTTTAATATGGGGTTAAAATATGATGACAATAAAACGTCGCGTTTGTACATGAGTTTACGTAGTTACTGACAATCTCCAACAGAAAAATTTATGATAATGTTGTAAAATGATTGGAATTATTTTCATTTCGAGATTCTACCACTTCAACAAATATAAACCTCTAAAAGAAAGGGTATTATTCTAATTAAAAATTCTGAACCAAAATATCACAGTGAAAGCTAAAATTAGAAACAAGCATTTTACTAAATGCCAATGGTACAACAAAATATAATACTTTAATTAGGGATTTAATAGCAAAAAGAAGTTATTTTTATTTTAAGTACTCAAAAAAAGAAAAAAAAGAAGGGGGAAAAAACAAAACAATGACAACATTTATAAACTGATCAACTTCTATAAAACAGGTTAACCTCTCTTATATTCAGTACTATAAAGCAGATAATCAAAAAGTTAAGAGCTATTTTAAAGCATTGGACTTCGCATTGGACTTCGCATTGCTTTCCTGGAGTTTTTCCTCGATTATGGGGCCACACTGGAAAGAAAATTCGAAAACCTCTCAAGGCAGTTGAGCATGCATATAGCAACAAGCAGAATTGCAACAACCATACCAAATCTAGAAATACGTGTCTTATAAAACCTGCCCCATTTCATTCGTAGATGCCAGGAAAATTAAAAAAAAAAAAAAAATTTCCTGAAGACATGCGCTCTAATTATGCTTCCTCCCTGCAGGAACCGATGGAGACACAATAGAATTCTGAAATGCATTCGCGTGGCTCCACCCAAAATGTCGCCTTCCATTCTCAGCTGTGGTAACCGGCGAGAGCGGTTTTCAGGTGCTGACGACCTTCACAGACGCCCCGAATAGTCAAGTTACTTTGGAAGTAATTTTTTCCGAATGACATGGCGAGCAGACCGAGAGACGGACATAGATGTTGACGCTTGTCAGACATCGACACATTTCTCAACGAATTAACGTAGGAAAGTCTGTGAATTTCCTAAAAAAGCTTGGAAGTAAAACAGGGGATAATCAAGATCAACATTCATTCGGTTAATCGAAACATCGGATAAATAAATATGGATTTTTAAAACAGAGAGTTAACTTTTTTTTTGGCAGAAAACATTTAAATACTGTAGCTTTATTGGAGTAAGTGACACTTTCTCCAATATTATAGATTCAGTGCCATGTTAATTTATAGTTTTTAGTAAATCGTCTTTTTCTGTTGCATAGTTCCATGTCTTTCATTCCAATAAAAGACACTGAATTGGTATGGAATTCTTACTATTCAAGTAAATGTCGCATGAACAATTTCCAGAGTTATTTTCTCCGGTCTGCTGCTGATTGATTAATCATTCGATTAATTGATGCTCAGCTGCAATTTAATATCATCCTGCAATTTCATTTGAGTTGTTAAAATTGTTTGATTGGCTTAGTATGTAATTTTAAGGTGATTTTAGGCTTGAGAACTATCGTGGGAATCTATTCCCAAGATGGGAAAAGATTTCACCCTATAAACATATTCTAAGGTAGATCTAAGAAGATTGTTAATTATGACAAGGATAAAAACATTTTGAAGATAAATCATTTTTCAGTTATTTCTTATCCCTTTCCTTTACTAATATTATACAATTATAAAATAATATCATAAATTCAACTACTAATTATTTGTTATTTCAAAATGGGTAACAAAAAAGTTTCGAGATTTTAATTTAAAATTAATACATGTCCTTTTAAATTGAATTTTACACTGATGTTTGAACACTCTTAGTAAATGGATTACTTCTCATCATATGAAAGATGTGATGACAAAGGAAATTTAATGATTTTTAAGACTTTTTATGCCGGCATTAGGTACATTAGTTCCGTAAAATAAAACATCCTGTCCGATATATTTTTTCATTAAAACAAGGAAAATATCCAACATCCTTTTCAACTGGTTAAGCCTATTGAAAATAATACTTTCAAGCGTAGACGCTTCATTCTTCTAACAGCGCGCCTTTTTAGAACGTGTACTTAATCCAAATAAAAAAATGACAACTTGCTGATTTTTTTTTTTTCTATGCTATTCATAAACTGTGAAACGTTTTTTAACCAGTACAACGCTTCACACTCTATTGCACGATAAAATTGCTTAAAACTACTTTAAAATTTGTTGATGCTATTTTTGTGCTGTTTAAATTTTTAAAATAAAATTCACATTTACAATACGTATTAAAAAGGTACAACGAAGAGAAGGCACTTGTAAGACGTATTCACTCTAACGAGATTTTCCTGTCGAAAAACAACTCCAGAATTTGGAAAGTATAATAATTTTGAAAAAAAATGTATAAAATAAATTAAAATATTATCTATAAAATTTAAATTAATCTGAATTTAATTAATTTGAATTTTAAAGTTCCTATGACTTTGCAGCTTTGTTGGTAAATATGTGATAATAGTCAAAAATAAATATAAAATACAATGTCTTTAATGTAAATAAATAAGTAACAAAAAATGTTTATAAAATATTTTAGCTATATGGTGTTATTTTAAATTTTCATGAGAATAAAATCAATTTTAAATGTAACTTAGCAGAAAAAGTTTCACAATGCACTAAACCAGAAAATTAGGAGACAGACTAAATTGCTTAAAATAAATAAAAATATCCGACCAATAAAAACTAATAAATAATAAAAATTTTATTTTAAACTTTTTTTATTATATTTTAAATATGCAGTTATGTAGATATAAAGGTAGGAATACACTAAATCGTAACAGTTAAAAAAATAAATTGTTCGGAATAAAAATATGAATGAAAAAGTAAATAAATTTTAAATTATAGTATTATAATTTTTTATTTTATTTCAAACAACTTTCTTATATATGAAGTTAAACTATAGAGGGAAAAATTTGAACTATATTGAATCATCCCGATAACTTGTTTTTCTCGTTCCAGAGACTTGTATGTAAATGCGCATTGTCGTAGAAAAGTCGTGGATAACTTGCAATCGCTTGGACTCATTGATGATTGATTGCAGTCGATGATGACCACTTGAATCAATGGTCAGTTTGGAACTGGGTCATGGAATGAATGCGGTTTATCCAATTTAGCATGGAAAAGTAACAGTCCGCTGATTTGCAAATATCTAATGAAGTTGCGAGTTTTTTGGTCTAGCGAAATATGCAAACTCTCAGATTTTATTTAAAGTATTTTCCGTGTAAGCAATGTTATTTAAACAATTGCTTAAAATATTTCTATATAAATGATGCTGACATGGTATGCATTTAATTTACAGTGATAATATTTTTTAATCCATTATATTGAGGATGATACGAGCATTCTTAAACAAGAAGGCTAATAAATTTAAAACAAAATTTTATCAAGGAAATAGACAAAATAAAATAATTTAAACTTACCGTCAGCGACCATTCTTATGCAGATTTTGGCTATGTTCTGCACTTGTTTCATGGACAATTCTGGAGAACTGTCAGACTCTATAGAGAGATCTAAAGGAAACTGATTAAGGGCAATATCAGAAGAAAGAAACTTCGGGAAAAAATAAATGGCATTATTATTTCACAATCAATCCATAATTATTTGAAAACCTAACATATCGAGTACATTACTTTTCTGACAACCTTCAAATACGAAACAATATTAAGATTAGTTCGAATTTTCAAGAAAATAAAGATTCATTAAAAGATAAATTATGCAATTTGATTATTTTGATATGTTTATAGTTAAATGATGTATGAATAATCTCACTTGTAGCATATCAATTTAAAAATATTGCCTATTTATTTTTAAATTGACACTATTTCTTTTGAAGAAACTGCGTAAAACTAAATTACGCTATATTTTTCTTTCTGCACAAGAACTCTTTTATGGCTGGATTCGAAATTCTTTCAATGTACTTTTTATTGTTTGATTAAGGAATAATAAACGATTATTACTCTGGACTTTAAGGAATAAAAGTTTTTTAGCTTAGAAACGTTACTTGCATATGTTTTAGCATTGACGTATACAAGTTTACTTTATTTTTGCATGTGTATAATAAACTTAAACGTTTGTTACTCAACGATCATTTTTTGTTCATGTAGATTGAAATAAATTTAAACAACTAAAAAAAATTTCTATACATGATCCCTTAAAATTATTTATTACTTTAAATAAGGAATAGATCTGACGAATTTTAAATGTGTTTCATAAAACACATATAACAAGTATTTGTAAATTGTGAGCAAGGTTTCGATATTGATTATTAAAGGTGTAACTTTAAAATGTATCATCAAATATTTAAAACTTACATTTTCAAGCTGCACTGTTATGTAAAATAATTGAACATTTCTATCGAAATAAAATTTAGACTCACATTTTTTTAAAAATGGCATTTTATGTTGCGGAAAATATTAGATTTGGTTTCCTTTGCGTACTTCTAGTTGTGAAAGTTACCATTTTTAGATTAAAAGAACTTTTATAATTTGGCGCTTCATTCAACAGTGAACATTTTTCCCGTATTTCTACCATATTTCAACAAAAATATGTCACTCAATAAGTTTTTCGTTTCCACTAATAGAATAGAGATGCATTTATTTTAGTGCTTCTTTGAAAGTTCTTCTTGTAAAATGATTTATCTTTGGTTTCAAGATGAGTAGGTTTGAAGTCACCAGTAATCGCAGAGTTCCATATCCGAGAGTATGGAGGATGGGGTTCACTCAAAGTGCAATTAATGCAATTTTGATCAACTTATGAAATAGAACACAATGAAATTTTTCAAATTTTTTTTCTTTATGTGGGGTCGTTTCTTGCAATTTCACCAATCTTTCGCCCCTTTAATGCTTGCAATAAATGGTTCTTGTTTTTCAAGATAATCGATGAATAAGATAATAAATGCGCATATCAAATTACAGAAGGCAAAATCTTCCCACCTTACACTAGCAAATAACTTTTTGATTGCTTTCGGATGTTGCTGTCTGCTCCGACTACGGATTAAAATTATGGGTCAATATTTCATTGTTATAAACCGAATGAAAAAAGTTTTTTTATGGTGGCAAAACACCTCCAACTAGCTCTTTGAAATGTCTATGCAATGGGTGGGCTAACTTTTCTGGGTCACCAGCTACTTTTAATTTGTATTTGTCATGTGATCGCCTCCGTAGACAATCGGAGATTAAACAAATACAATTTTAGGCATGAGGATCATAAAAATTAGCATAGGCGATCACTCTATAATGTCTTGGCAGTTGGCCTACTGTGTGTAAAAGTGACTTCTTTGAATAATTTTATCATGGATAAATGTTCATGCGACATGCTGAACACTCTGCCTTCTTATATATTTAAAGTGTTGGCTATCTCACAAAAATTTAATTTAAGATAGAGCAAAACTCTCCTTTTTAATATCTCCTGGAACAATTTGAAAAATTTGGGGATCAGAATGTTTATAGAATTCGTATTTGTACTATTGCGTTTAAAATCAGCAAATTATTTTTTCTATTTGCTTTGATAAACTGAGTTTGAATACTATATCAAATTACTATTGCGTACTATTGCGTTTAAAATCAGCAAATTATTTTTTCTAGTTGCTTTAATAAACTGAGTTTGAATACTATATCAAATTAACACTTTTTCTCGTAAAATTCAATACTTATCAACACAAGAAATTAAAATTCTTTCACTATTTTGAAAATCATAAAAGTAGCGTCCCTAAAGCCACTGTAAATGGCAGATTATTATAAAACTTCAATGTGTTATTTAAAAGTTAGTACATTCTAAAATAACAGAAGCTAAAAATATTTATGCTCGTACAATTTCAAACTATTTCACATATTCTGGTACATATTACCAGATTATTTATTTGAAAAAAGAACAAGTTGTCTGATATTACCATTAACGCGTCAACATATAGCAAAATTTCTTAGCAGTATTTAGTAAGCCATTGTCCAAAAAACAAAACGATTTGCTTTCTGATTAATTATTTCGAGAGAAATAGTAAAATAATTTATAAATGGAATTATGTGTACACCAGAAAAATATTTTGATTACCAGCAAAATCTTAATGTGTGTCATTTTTGTATCACGGTATCAGGTTTGCCATCACTTATCTATAAGCTAGATAACTATTCAATTGATCAAGTCTTTTCTTCTACAAAGAGAACTGTAACTGTATTCATATTGTACCAGCTGATCAGAATAAAAGAATATTCTCCGTTGGGCTGTGTCACCTTATTAGCCGCTTGGCTCGAATGAAAATCAAGGTTCTATAAAAGGAAGTGTCATCAAGCCAAGTGGGTGGGGACGAGAGTCAATGTCAAGATCATCAGAAGGCGTGACGAACCGTAACTCATCTCGTGCGGCGGACGACTGACCTGAAGCCTTCCTTTGAAATTCCAACGCAAGCTCCTTTCTTTGTCCTGGGAGGAAGGGTTGTGGCATTTTGTCGTTACAACACTCGAGATTTCCTGGTGAGTTATGTGTTGTATTCAGCGTCGTGAAGGTGAAAAATTAGTTTATGTCCTACCCGTTCCTTTGAAGGGAGCTTGCTGCCTGTGACGAAGTGACACCGTCCCTAGATGATTTAATGACTTTGGGTACATTACGAGCTACATTCTACAAATCAAAAGAATATGTGTTTGTGGCTTGAATAAAAGGCAGAGGAAGCATAAAATCAAAGGAAATTTAAATCTCAAAGTAGTTCGCGTCGTTTGTTTGGCACTGCAAGCCGGATTAGCTCAACAACGACTGTGAAATTTTTATCGTTTACATTGTTTTGTTTTCTGGAGAACTTTTTCAAAGATAAAAGAGCTTCATTTAAGCGTTGTGATGAAAAAAAAAGTATGAAACTCCTCAACCACCCACCACAATAACCGCGCCTCCAGAAAGCAAAAGAAAAAAAATCTCTTTTGTCATCCAAACGAGGTTAGGATCGAACCTAAAGCATTCCACCTGAAGGACATGGTCTAACTGTATTGTGCTAAGATGTAACCCTCATGTAATTCATGTTATTGCACCGCGCATATTTTTTTAACAGCCCGGAAATCGAGGCACTTGGCTGAGATCCAGCTACTTCACGTGCCTAATTGAACTTAAGATAAAATGACTTCACCATTGGAAATAAATTTGAATGGTATCATTTTACTAATATTATTTTTGTATAACTTGCATGAGTACTAATTTTAATGTTTAAAAATTTAATTTGGAATCTGATTGATTAATCCGATTGGCACAGCGGAAGAAATTTCAGCAACTGCATTTCATATTCAACATCATCATTTAATAATAAAGTTTTTAATTAATGATATTATTTTTAAGTTATATTTTCCAATAATTTTTTTTACTTTTATTAAACTTTGAAAACTGTGGAATTTTGCTATTTTTGGGGGGAACTTTGGGTAATTATTCAAGATTTAATTAAAATCTTCCCAGAAGGAATACAATAGTTTTAGACGCGATTCAATTATTTGACGATAAATTCAGAATCATTCAATATTTTAAGCGAATTTAAATTATATGGCAGAATTCTGATGTAGAATAACAATAGTACCATCATGTTCTCATATAAAAAGTGAATTGCATCATTCCCGGACTTCGAAGCAGTGCGATTGGACACTTTCTGCAAAAGATAATTGAAAGAAAGGATACAGCTCAGCATGTCTTGGATGGAATGTATTTCGTCGGAGTGATAAAACTTCTGGAACTCCTTCCGAATGTCGAAGAAAGAGTAATAGTAGCGGGGAAGGCTGATGTCCTTCTGGCAGGCTTCAGGGTGAAGCACCTGTCTCAAGTGCAGCTGACCGTCTGTGACCAGCTGGAAAGAGTGGCCATTGTCTTGGCTGAGATGTGTCTTCACGAACTGGTCAAGCTGTAAAATAAAGAATGCCTGTTAAATTTTCTTATATTTTTTAAATCAATATTTTGTCACTAATACAATATAAGCAAGCACATGACAAAATATTTCATAAAATTTAACAAAATTTCTTATACCTCTAAAATACTCTTCGATATTTGTTATGAAAATAAGGTGCCTTTAAGGGCCAGAAAGGCTTGAATTATCAGGACTTCACATAAAATAGTGGGAAATGCGTATTATTTTATTTTGGATTATCTTTGGAAAATATTATAAAAAGTGTAAAATATTATGTAGAGAATTCTAAAAATTAAATTGAAAAAGGAACTTTCTGAGTGGATAAAATAACCAAGGAGGCACTACCTAATTTTTTATAATGACTTTAAGTCAATCTAGTCGAGCTGGTAGCTGAATGAACAGAACTCTGGTATGCGATTTGAAAGTATGTAGGCTCAACTACCATTGCAAGCAAAAAAAAAAAAAAAAAAAAAAAAGTGAAAGGTAACTATTAGTTTTTAATGTTTCAGAAATCATTTTAAATTGTAGATCCTATTTAAATTATCATTCGTATGCAAAATATGACGGATGAGTGCTTAGTCAACCAACTAGATTGATGTAAAAATTATCACGAGACCGAACGGCCGTGTTTTATTTCCTTTAATTGTCTTTCTGCTGATTAATGAACTCCAAAAATCTGGTTTTTTAGCGGAGGATATTGTTTGTAGGATTTTGTATATTCTTTCCGTAATTAATAAATTTGTTTATTTTTTTATGACAAAGTTTTCTTACTTTCTTAAATACGGAGCTTATATGGGCTTATTTCAATACTTGAGGAAATGATTAAAAGATTAAAATTGTAACCTGACTCTGCTAGAGAAATACTGCAGTGAATAACTGCTGAAATGAGAGTTATTTCTGCGTTTTTATAATTTTCTTCACGTTTGCTAGTTAATTTCGTTTATTTAATCTTTTAGTTATATAGCTTAATAGAATCTATTTAAAAGTAAAAAATACATTTGTATTCATAAAATAAAATTGATAATTTATAAAATGAGAACTATACAACATTATATAGTGCCGTATAATGGATGACTTAACCATTGAAAACTTGTAAGCGTTTTGACATCCACCATACTTTGCTTTCTGGGAAAACTTTTCATAGATAATAGATCATATTGACATTTCAGAAATGTTGAATCCCGGGAAGCTCTCACTCTGATAGAGATGTATATCGAAACACAACAAAATCAACATCCTAATTCAGATGTAACGGTTTTCGAATTAGGGCTTTAGCATTGATTCCACTACTAAGCCATTTGATTCCGAAAGGAAGGTTAATTATTCTGCCATTCGAAAGATATGTTACTCTTTCCACGTTCTTCAATTTTACACATGATACCACAAGTTAAAATAATTTCTAACCGACTCTGAATTAGGAAAATTAACGATGAAGTACAATAAAAATGTAATTTTCTTTCCTGCTCACATAATGGAACTCTAAAAATGAAAACAAGAATAAGAACGATATTATACGAAAGTTAACCTGAGAATGAAGAGCGTTTACCTACAAAAAGTTTCTGTCATTTCTTTACATAGTCATCTCTTCCAATTAAACATTTGTCGAATTTGGTCACGAGTTTCAAAATTCCCAGGTTTCTTCCAAGCAATTAGTTTATGAAGCCAGGTTGTAATTGCATTTCATGCCAAAAGGCATGCAATCACGGCAAAAGTCCCTAAGAAAATTACGGCAAACCATCCAAAACAGCAGGTAAGTAATGCTCTTTAGTAGAACTAGGCTTATTCACGATTTCTTTTGGTTCTTATCCTGTGACTGCAGTACAAGAAATCATAAAGCAGCTTTTTGATAGTCAAGATTTTTTTCCTTGCAATTTCCAGCTTTGAACGATAAAAGCGTTCTGGAGACGATAAAGATTTGCAAGTGGCCTAAAGTGGCCAGCGTAAGAGTACAACATGAGAATTCTGATGCTCATGTTCAGATGGGACAAATGTAGAAGAAGGATCATGTGAACGAAATCTTAAGTTCATAACGTAATTCCTTCCAGTAAGTATTGGTTTTTATTATCTTTTACAGGAAAATTGTCCTTACTTTTTGAATTACTCTTGTGTATTTATAAAAATGGAAAATAAATTGTGAAGTGGTACTTCATACAATTAGATTCAAAAGTCATAACTGCAGACTCGCACGTGCAAATGTTGAGTTTGGAAAATCTGAAACTGTTTGGAAATCGTTTTAATTTTCAACATCGAAATTTGCATTTTTCTTGTGTAAACAAAAAGTAAAATAAATTCCTATTCTGTAAGCTGGCTTCAAATATTGACATCGTGTAACGGATAGTTTAACTACTGAAGGTTGACGAAAGACTTTTTTTTCAACATACATAGGAATTAACTTCTGAGAGTTCATATTTCTCTGTCGTAAAACTAAAAACAAAAAAAATTCTTAAACAGTCATTGCTACAGACTTATATGCAGAAAGCAGTAGTGCAAGTATAGTCTCATAGTTTAGCCATAATTCGAATCCAATTTTCAAACTTGCGTTTTAAAAAGCGTTAGTTTACAATAAGATATTTGTTTAAAATATGAAAAGATTGGTTTTCCTATAGCGAAAAGAGCCAGAAATCGAGTAAGAAAAATCTTGTTCTAAGACTATATTTTATAGGAAATATGAAAGTCAATAAAACATAAATAAACTGCAAATCTCAGTTTAAATGCTATTTAATTGATACTGCACATGAAAGAATATCGCGTTACAAATTTGAGGTTAAAACCAATGATAAAGTGATCTTAGATGCAGCCAGGAAGTTTTCTGTTAATGGCAAAATTTTTAAATGAAGTAATATTAAGCTACTGAATTTAAAATTATGCAATATTTTAAAACTTTCGAAAAAGTGTATTGTAAAAAAATGTATGTCCCTATATTGAGGTAAAACACATAAAAACAACTGTTGCTCAACATTTTCTTAAGTCTCCAGCCCTTCCCTTTCCCTACTGAAAAATCAGAATATTATGTCAGTTTTTACGTTTCCGTTTTGAAACTTTTTGGATTCGCATCTTACAATGAACTCAGGAAAATGTTTCCTACAAAATCATTAAGTAATCAGTAGGCCTAGTACTATTCTATGTTTTAACATGCCAATCCATAGATTTTCACAAATTTTCATTATCGTCATAATCATAGGGAAGATTTCTCATATAAGTTAACATTACAGTTTACTGCATTTTTATTCCCCTTTCTTGTATTTATATCTAAATTTAATTATATTTATTTACTTTTTGTATCTATCATCTGAATCAAATCAGGATGCTATTAAGAGAAATGCAGATTATATTACCACTGAGATTTCCATTCATAAAAATCACCTTGATATCTAGCAGAAACCGTTTTTAGAAATATTTTTGTTAGTTATTTAATAAAAACACACAATTTTCATTTGGTGTTTAAAATACATCCCTACTTCAAACAGAAACACCTAAACTGCTCAGTGAGAATGTCTAATATTAGCTTTGCAATATTAACCTATATAAATAAAGATAATAAACTTATCTTTAAACGCACAATAATTAAAAGATGCTAATAGCACGCGAATTTTTATTTATTGTTAGAATTCCTTCATAATCGAATGACATCACAACTTCGTTGGTAATTAACAAAAAATAATAATAAATGGAGCACAGAAGTGTGCAAAATTCCACTCTAGTGGAGAGGATTTCGTAAACAATGACATCAACGGTCATGTGCCAGAAACTATCACATGCTCCACTGCTTATTTAATTCAAGAAGCAGGTATCAGCATTTCGTGACACCTTTTAGTCGGATCTCATTTCTATTCGAAGAGGCAAAGGAAATAGAAAATTAATAGATAAATAGTGGGAAAAGCGATTTTCTACACACGCTATCACGCCAAGAAGAAGCAATTATGTCAGAAATTAAAAGTAAAGATGTGACGATGAAATATGTGAAGGAATGTGCAATAGCTCAGAAAATTAAGTCAGAAAGATTGCCTTTTTTAAGTTTGCCTATAATGAGTTAAGTATCGTTCTACATATAGATTATGCCTCAAATTTTGTCGCAAGTTGCCAACAAATCAAGCATAAAAGGATAAGCTGTGTCAAATCAACTGAACACTTGCCATTCAGTTGCCAATTTGCCCTTTCATGATCCGCAAACAGTATAACTGGTAGAGTTCAATTTCAGTGAGCGGGAGTCCACGCGTATGTGAGCGCTCCCTCTCAAGTATTAATCTCATCTATGGCTCAAGATGACATGATTATAACTGTTTAGAGATTTCAATGAACTGGAAACATATAGCAACAAGAATGACTGAGTAAAAAATTCATTCAAAGGATAAAACTCTCTGTTAAAATAATACTTTTTATCAACTTATTTACAGCAGATTCAATAGTATTAGAAATGTATAAATATTATCGAAATGCACACTTCTTTTCGGTTTTATAAGACAAATTTTCTTTGAACATTAAAAAGTGATCCGAAATTTTTTTAACTGTGGCAATTGTAAATTGCTTATTAAGGTTATTCTGGTTGTATAATTTCAACACTAACTATTACAAAAAAATATTTTATGTAACACTAAAAGTATTGTAGATTGATTAATACCATCCAAACTCTCAATTGGATAGAATTTCTGCCTAATTGTTAGTTAAAAACGAGTATTTTCAAATTAAATAAAATGCAATTTTCAATACTCAGTATGTACTTCCAAATTGAGAGAAAACATCAAACAATAAAGTACACGCATTAAGAATACTTCAGTAATATGCATATGTTCAAATATACAATTAATATGCAAGTGAAATTCAACATTTAGGATGCAGTTCCAAACCAGACTAATCTGAAACACTTTCCTCAAAATTAATTGAAGTATAGTTTGCAATTTTAAAATCAGCTGAATCAATTGGAACAATGCTACCTCCGCTCCTCCGTCGTTAAAAATGTGCATCATTTGTAAATAGACGGTCAAAGTCAAGGTTGATTTTCGTCACTGACTGCGAGGGAAGTCGACATGAAAATGAGAATTGCATTTTTTGTATTTGAATGCTATACGCTGTACCAATATTAATGAATTATTTTAAAATCATTAAAGCCTTCCATAAAAAAGGAACTCTCCTTCTTAATAAAAAAAAAGCCCGTGAAAATAAAAACTATTTTATTCATTTTTATATGATAAAATTTACGAAATTTTCAGCAAATTAATAAACTTTTAAGTCATGTTTTTAATATTAGCTGATATATAAATATTGTAACTTTCAGATATAAAAGTACACGAAATTATAATACATCGCTTTAATTGATTTATTTTTCCTTTTGTGTACAGTTGCAAAAATATTTCAACAATTTATTTGTTAAGGCTTTTTGAAAATAATGATAATGAAGAGGTTTCATAATTTTTTCAATTCGAATTCTTGAAAAATATTAAATATATGACCAGTTGGGAATGAAATTTTCCTTTTCTATGCAACAAGAATAACTGAATTATTCCTGCAACATCAAACTGATCGAAATCCTGTACTGAAAGCGTTTTTCCTATCCGACTCCAAACGCTATGAATAAAGAGTTTCCTCTGTAGATTACGGTCACCGGTTCTTGGAATTCATAATAGATCGTTGACTACTGCTAATCCTACGCTAGCTGAAGATGACTCGAGAACACGAACAAAATGTTTAATCGGAACAAATCATTTAGGCGGGTGGGGAGGGATGAAAGTATGTGGGATTTGACTTTCACCTTGCTTTGTTTTTCTGCCCCCACACAATTTTTTTTTCAAATGAAATCATTAAAAAAAAAAAAAAAAAAAAAAAAAAAAAAAAAAAAAAAAAACACTTTTAATTTATTTTCAGAGGACACGTGCAAAAAGAAAGGAAAATAGACTCAAATGAAGAGTTCACAAGGTCACTGGGGGAATTATAGTTCCTTTTTTTAGAACACGTGTAAATTAAAAATAAAGAAAACAAAGTATGATACGAAAAGTAAATCATTTCTTCTCATAAATTTAAAATTATTCTTATATTATTATTCATATCTTATTGTTGTTGTTGTAATATTTATTACAATTATACAATTATAATATTAATTATGTTACCAATAATTACTCTTTTCTTTACGACTGTGTACAATGGGGAACTTCTAACATCAAACTATCTTAATTCCTAAAAAATCTTTTTCAGTGAACCTAATCATTGCTTCCAATATTGATTTAAAAGTTGATCAAAAGAAAATAAGTACAAGAAGATGATATTAATAAGCAAAATCCAATGTTCATTAATTGTGTCCAGTATAATAAGAAACTTCAATTTCCTATTATTGTGAAATATTTTCTCATATATCATTTTAAAATATCTGTAAAACTTTTAAAAAAATATTTTAAGACTCGAGAAAGCTTTATTCAAAAGTAGCTACGTATATAATTGATGTTAAATGCATATAATGGATACTTGTGAAAGTAAAAAAAATATATGCACTCACAAATATAAACAATGAACAAATACAAACGATTTTATTGCAGTGATACATTAAGCGAAAAACTTGTATGATTATTCCCTGTTTTCCCGAGGTTTCAAATATTCTTATATAACATGCAATGATAGTATTGAAAGGAAAAAATATTTGTCCATATGCTCCAAGCTTCAGGAACATGTATACAAAAAAATAATGTGTGATTCTTGAAATCGTAGAAAGATTCACACTTTTGATATTTGTTTATATGACATGAATTGGGGAAGTTATGCAGAAAATGTATTTTAAATGTGACAATATATATATATATATATAGATATCAACGAAGGCGGGTCATTGAAAATCAGGTTGACTTTAAGTAAGATTTCTGAGCATAACTTATAATGAAATCACTTCTCATTACAGTAACATTTCAAAACATAAACCTGAAAAGAACGAATATATATATATATACATAAGGAGAAAGAAATATTTAAAGAATATCCGAATTGTAGATATTTCAGTGAAATAGAGTGAAAGGAAGTCAAAATAAAATAAAATTTAAAGGTTCTGGTTAAGATTATTGTTATGCATTAATTTGTTTGCATGTGTATGTTGGGCAAGTGAGTTTACACGCATTTTTTTATTAAAAGACAAATTTACTTTGGTCCTCGTACAACCCTCTCGATTCTGTAGAAGAATCGAGGAGGCAGAGGAGATTTTCCTTGTTTTAATAAAAGTAATTACATGAATTCTAATGGCAAGAAGAGATGCAGCAATGTTTGAGGGTAATTATATAAGAGCCCAAGACACACCTTGTAAACGAGAAACACCTTTATTTAGAAGGCTATGTTTAATTAAGTATGATTTAAATGTATGTGTGTAAACATGTTTTCATACATAAATACTCATACATGTATTCAAATTCTGCTGATAAATTTTGTTATTTTAAAATAATCCGACATTTTATATTTGCATGAAGACTTCACTCATTCGAGAGATCTAAATTATTCCGTTCTAATTTTCAATTCCATTTCATATGTATTAAGGAGCTAATATTTTGAAATTTTTTCTCGGTATGCCTCATTCACATTAAAATCCTGCAGTTGAAATACCAAGAAGCTCATGGATTTTTCGAATAGCTTTAATGTGAACTTCAACCAAATCTAACAAGGAATTAAGATGATTATTTTATAACATCCCATCTAAAAAGGCAGCCTGGATAGGTATTTTTCTTTCTGACTGACCTATTCATCGTGGAGTATAAAATTTCTAGACAGAAGCACTGAAACAGTCAACTGATGTGCAGAAGCGATGTACGGGATGGGTTTCCGCAATCGCTAGAGAAAGTGTCGTAATGACGTGCAGGCGAACAATAGGCTCATGATACGCTATTTATGACGTCGCCGCGTCCTCGACGTTGCCGCAGATGTTAGGAGGCAGAACAGATGAGTCTTTCGCTTACGAGGTCGGAACACGATACGGAAGCGGGCTAAAATTCACTCCACAAAGTTTCGTTACGATTTTCGTTCCTAATTTTAAACGTAGTCTAGTGTTAAATAGAATGAAACCTTCTTAGGTTATAGTGATTCTGATTAAACACAGCCTTCCACTTCATTTTGAAACATGATCGAGCGACGAGATAGACTCCTGAATTGGCACACTCTCTCCACATAGTGGACAACAATTCGACTCTATGTAAATCTAACGCCCATGGTCTTTTTAAGAGAACTGTCTTTGCTTAAATCAAACATCGAATCTACCTTCCAGTGTTACAATTTATGTATGGTAATATTTCGAAAATATGGTCACTTTATAGAGAGTTTCATTAAAATGGATAAGAAAGTGCTTCCCACGAAGTGACAAAATATAATTTATAAAAATGGGCTTTGAAAAAAGTTTAATTCAATTCTGAATAAATGTCTACACATAAATAAATTACAAGCATTTCCAAAATTATTCACCACTAAAGAACTTTGTGAATATTTCTTAATTTATGTAAAATATCTGCGAGTCCAGATACATAATGTAATGAGAAAGGAACAGACCAAGTTTGATTTCAATTAACATAAAAAAAATCGATCTTAACACATTCCGAAAATATGGATTTCCGTAAATTTTCAATTTTCGAAATACATCATTAACATATTTTCGTGACATTATAAGCAAAATTTTTTTCCAAAATTGCTTGCATTGAGAATTTTAAGAAGTTAAGTCAATATCCAAAATATCAATATTGCGGTATGGATGCTTGTTATGCAATTCATTTAAAATGCACAAAAAATAATTCTATAAAGATTGGCATACGTAAATTTGAAATAATATTTAGTAATTAGAATGTCCCAAATTTGCTATAAATGAACTTAAATTTAAATGAACACTGAAAAAATTGCTATCCAAATGTGGCATTTAAAACTTAAAACAAAAAATACATTGTTCTATGCAAATTCTTGAATATTTGCTATTGTACTTAAATATTATTGATATTATTTTTTCCTCAAAAATACTATAATTTTGTAAATAAATATACATAGTGTATTATTTAATTTTTTTTTTTTTTGGAAAATTACTACTATAAAAGTATTTTAAAAATATGTGCAGGTATCCATTGTTATGAAAAACCTTGAACAACAAGCACAATTTCATTCTTTCTTTCCGTTCAAGATATTGTTTGGCCTTCATGAAACATTATGTAGAAACTATTCCATTACTTTAGATTCAAACAAACATCTAATTAGCTCCCAGCAGAACAAAACATTCGAAAATTCTAGTTTCAGAATAGAATCGGGCTTGTAAGATCAAGCGGGTTGAAGGCTGAATCCAGAACAGAACATATCAGAGTCAATGGTCAGATCATACGGACATGGGTAGGCAATAATGGAAGAAAATTCGACCTCGCTCCACTCTTGATGCCACCGAAGTGAAAATAATGTTCTTACCTTCGGCTTTTTATTTCCTGTTCAGTTTGTTTGAAAAATTGCTTGCAAAATATCTATGCCAGAGTGATTTTTGATAGTAGATTGACATGTTTGCTATTTGTTTCAAAGTTTGCTACTGGAGGCAGAGACTAAGTATGTTATTTTAGAATGTTTTGTAAACAATAGATAATCGTTTTATTCAACGATTAAAATTAACAAGTTGAAAAAGGAGTATTTCATTAAAATTGTCTTACACAACTACATATTGAGTTTTGATATCTCATATATTCTGATATTAAGGTAAAGAACATCTTTACGAAAAACATTAAGGGAAAAAATAAAGAAGGAATGCATGGATGGAATAAAAATTTTAATGGAAATAACGATGTGTCTTGTTTAAAAATAACACATTTTAATAATTGACTCAACGTGAAATCAAACTGTAGTTATTTTGATTCGAATGAACAAATTTGCAAAATGACAAGATTTGAAAAAGTAGAACAATGGAAATTTAATTAAATTTTAACCAACTATAAACATGATTTATATGCTCAGCAAGCAAAGCATTTAAAAACATGAACCGAGAAACTTTTTCAAAAATATTGATAGGTTATTTTTAATATTATAATATATAAAAAAAGGATTACTGAAAATAGTTTACATTTTGATTAATGAGTGATCAAATCCAATAAATTCATCTGTATTAACTGTAGAATAAAATTTAATAATTTAAAAGGTTCACACAAAATAATAAAGAATTAGTAGAAGACTCACATAATGTCAACTTCTTAATTGTTAAGAACTACTAAATAATTGAAAATCTCATTTTTTGGGTGAGTGATATGTAAAAGAATTACGTGTTTGTAATTCTAAATTTCGGGGAGTGATATGTATGCTTTCTCAATAATTTTAAATTATTGAGAAAGTATAATTTTAAAACTGAGAGACCTTTTCAAATATTTTTTCTTAAAGCTCGTAAGCTAAAATTTATAAATGACAACGAGAGGCTTGAAAATTAGCTGCTATGGAAATTATGGAGTATTAATAAAGGATTTCATACAACTAATGTAAAAACCCGGAAAACCCTGGCCTATGAGTTTTATACGTGACCACCTTTAATAATGTTGGGGTGGAGAAGTGAAAAAAATCATCGTCACCCTCGTGAAAATTATTAAGAATGTGAAATTTCGTGAAATAAAAATTCCTTTTATTTATTAGAAAAATTCTCGTGAAGGCAATGAATTTTATGAATTGCCCTGCTGCAAAATTTCGTTGGAAAATTTTATTTTCATAATGATTGCCAATATTTTTCATTACAAGTCTCAAACCTGTTATTTTAATTAAAATAAATGTATAAGACAAAATTATGCATTTTAAGTTTGCTAAATACTTTTTGCTTTTCAATCATTAGTAAAAAACAACAACCATTAGTTACTCATAACAAATATCAGCGGTTATTAATAAATCATAACCACACATAAAGGCAAAACAATATTAAAGGAGGCATGTCAGGAGAATAAATTAAATGCCAAAAATTGCTCAATGGTGAGCGACTTAAATGATCACCGTCCAGATTCATAGTCCAACGGTACCGTAGTAATTGAAAAAAAATAATAAATAGAACATGCCTTTAAAAATAAATTGCATATAATGCCTGCACGAAAATTTTGATCATTATATTAAAGGGAATAAGAAATGAATACTTATTTTATTTCATAAAATTTATCATACTTATGATTATATTATGGTATTGATTTTGAATGATAATATTGTGTCTACTTCTTTCGATGATGAGAAACAAAATCTGGCAGCTGTTGTTCAATTCAAATTCAAAAACTGGGCCCACATAGGGGATAAAACCAGTTTATCTGTCCTACGAAAAGTAAAACTCATCGCTCACCAGCACAAAGTACACTTCTAATCATATCTGGTTCATGGACAAAGGGGAATGTTACAACCTCTGAACGTCAGGTGACTTGGAGCTTCAGGTAGAAGTAGGAAATACAACATCAAGCATTTCACCCCAGAACATCTATTTTCCTACTTGGAAGTATCGAAGTCCTCTTTTTGTTTTGGACTTTAAGTTCATGGTTTCATGGATCTGATTAAGCATATTGGCTAACCATATAGGAAAAGAAACAACAACACATTTTCAATGGATCCCTTCTTATGTAAATTTCTACTGGAATCTACTGGCCGACAATTTTACAAGGGAGGGATTAGACCATCTTGTCTCTTCCACCACTGAGCTGATATATTTACAGATTATAGAGACAAAAAAAAAAAAAAAAAAAAAAAAAAAAAAAAAAAAAAAAAAAACCAAATTAAAGAAAATGGTTAAAACCTCCACCTCACAACTGGCATAAAGGAAAAACAGGACAGCTTCTATCTATCCCTTACGACAGGCAGGCCAACACATGCCTGAGCGAATTGCTAATGGGCACTTAAAAGGTCTCAGATATTCTGGGATAGCAAGAAATTTCATCTTTGTCCTAAATGCTAGACAACACTTCAACACACATTGGACTGGACTGAGAGAATATCTAAAATTTTCTTCTTCTTATATCGGACTTCATTAAAGTCAATGGTTTCATTGATCTGGTATAACTCCATCAGAACAGAAGGGAGATTGGAAATAACAACTACAAACTACGAAGAACAAAATCGCTTTGGTTAGGTTATAAATCAACAGCCACTTCTTGCACTATTTAAAGTGAACTCAGACCCAGTAAAAAATTCATGAGGGTGAATTGGTTTGTTTGTCGCACAATGGTCACTTTTTTCACACAAAGGCTAAATAAAATATGACCAATAGTTTAAAGTGGATTTCACACAAACCACTATAAGCATTCAAACCCAAGGTGAGTTTCAAAGCCACGATCTTGAAACGAATTTATTTAGAGGATTCAATGTTTCGTAAGAATCGAATTCAGCAACTATTGAAATAGAGACTAGAACAGAGGGATAAAATTCGAAGATTCTAAACTACGCAAACTTCCCTTTCGATTTGGTAAACAAGCGAATTCATTTGTATTTCTTTAGAAACAAACACGGAATCATCGCAAACTATAAAAAAAAATGTAAAAAACACTTTTTATTCTAATTTGAAATTAAATAAAACATGCTTTGAGAATTTACATCATGCAGATTTATTTCAGGATACATTGTCATGATATTTTTTTCGGAAGAAAATAAAAACCACTTTTATTTTGGTCAAATTCGCAGTCGACCCTAAAGCTCGAATAATCAGCTTATCTTCTAGAAAAAATGACGCTGCTTTCGGGTCTGTTATTATTTATAGTTCTGTGGTATCACAAGAACCGGTCCCGAAATCATTTTTAATGTGGGGGGGGGGGAACTACATCAAAATGTTTTAGAAGGGAAAGCGGAGTTCCAGAAAATCAGTGGCAAGAACAAAAATCATTACTTTTATCTTGATATATTTTTTGTTTCCAAATGAGAATTTTTTACCTGTTCTACAACTTGTTCCAGAGGTTGACCGGACTTAACCCTCTCATCGTTGATGCCCAAACTTGTCTTGCCCGGGTTGCACAGGGCATTCTCGTTCATGTCACAGCTGCCTCGGGGTTTGACAACATGAGTTTGTGATGCCACCACCTAAAAACAAATTCAAAAATTAATTTCTCGAAAGGTTGTTGGTATTTAGTATTATATTGATCTCTTTCTACCAATAAAAAGTGATAAAGAATAACAAGTATAACTTCTGGCTGAGGACCGTTAAATTTGATAGAATTATTTTATAAAATTAATTGCCCTTGTAAATAAAAATAGGAATCAGATTTATAAAAGTCAAAAGCTAACTAAGCTAAATTATGATCCCTATCTACTTACACTTTGATTAAGGAAGGATCATAAATATCTGAATTACTTTATTATTATGATATTTATCATTTCTTTTTTAAAATAAAAACTGCAATAAAAACAGATTTTTAAAGAGAAGTATAATATCGCAATGAAATGGATTTTCTTTTCGTGTTCAATATTATTCGAATGATCTAGTGAAAAGTTATAATTCTTCATTTCATAAATCAGTCGTATCATTTTTTGTCTCGAATCAATCACTATTCTAAGGAAAAAATACTCAGATTGAAGTATTTTGGAAGTCAAATAATTTTTAGTACTTATGTAAACTGCAATAATTTTCTACTTTTGTACTATTTTTGCCAATGATTCAAAATTTTTCTTATGGCCCTAAAATATGTCTAAGAATAAATTCCGTAAGTTTATGAATTTTCTTGCCAAGAATTCAGTCTAATCAAATTAATGGATAATTATTAAAAAAAAAAAATATGAATAAATAATTCAGTGGTTTAATTTTATGAATATCAAGCAAGTATCTTTATAAACACAAAACTTTTAAAAATTACTCACTGTGATGAAATATTTTTAATATGTTGAAAAATAAAATTTTTTTACAGAATACTGTAAAAAAATTAATGCAAATGCTAAATACTATAAAAAAATATTGTTCCTTTTTATATTAATTTATTATTTAATTTTGATTTTTAATATTTCAGTCTCTCTCTCTCTCTCTTTTTTTTTCACTTTTACTTTTACAATATGAACTTCTTTAAATTTTTTTGTGTTTCATAATTTTGTTCTTACTTTTTTTTCTTTCATAAAAATGCTATTCTTCCTTTCCTTCTAGCCAAAACTGTCATTTGCATCTTAAGAACCGGGATTTAACAACATTCAGCCCTTTACAATAATAGATTTTGAAGCCGAAATTGAACATGTTTGGCAACAAATTTCTCGCCTCTTTTGACGGATTTATTGACCGTGAAGCGCTCAGAGATGAAACGAAGGACAGCATTAATGGTCCACCCACCCACTGAAAGTCTCCCACAGTCAGCCAAGCATTGTGAAAGGAGAACAAACTTCGAGAAATCGTCTGTCCTAACGAGGTGCGTCTACCCCGTCCCTCTGGACCAACAACCTCATTCCACGGCTTTGCCTCAATGCATCTCCGTGATGTATATGTGAGAAAATTCAAAATGGAGATATGATCTTTACGAACATACATGACAGGCACTTTTTCTTTGAAACTTAAATGTATTCCAATAAATATTGTCTTCAATTAAATCTGAAATACACTTCTATATATGAATCTTTTCCCCCCTGTTGTCACCATTATAGCGTTTGTACCAATTTGAATTTAAAAAATAAATAACCTTTGTCAAATAGACGCAGATTGAATTATAAGTCGAAATTTTTGAAAAGTTAAATAACTGTCTTTTCAAAAATAATTGTCTTTGAAATCAAACGCTGATATTTTTATCACAAGGAATGTTTGCCTGTTTTCCCAACGACTTTCTTTTTTTTTTTAAATTACTCAAAAGAATTTCCATAGAAGCTTAGAATGTGATGGTGAACAAGTTAGCCCTAATTTAATCAGCATTCGGCTTTTAATTTGATTTTAAAACTGGTTTAAGCAATCATTCACTGGATAAAATAATCATGAATTGTCACATTACCATTGTAACGAATTTTCAGTAAAATAATTAATTTCTCTCGTTCTGTATCCTCTTTTTTCATTGCATGGTTAACTTATCAAGAAGCTTTGGTCGAAGTATAGGCTATGGTCATATTCACAAAGATTAGTTCCCTTCCAACAGAAATATTTTAGAATTACCATGAAAAGTTTCAATGAATGGCGTTTGTAACTCTCCTAAAATCAGTTTTATTTATATATAAGTCGAGGTAAACTAAATAAACGCTCTTCTCAATGCACTTCAGTAAAAATATGCACAAAACGTGACCCCCCTCCTCAAATTATTTATTTTTTTATCAATCAAAGTTTTAAACCAATAAATTTATATAATAAATAAAAATAAAATGTTGGTGTATTTACATAAACTTTGATATATGAATAATATTCAATAAACCGTCGGACAACGATGATTTTATTTCAAAAATTACAATAGAAAGAGAAATAACCCCCTGAAAAACTTTTAAGAGAATTTTTCGTAAGTTTTCCTTTCTGCATATTTGATTGCGTTGGAGCCTATTCAGCCCACCTCCTGCAAGAAGCGAAGGCGTGAGGATTAATTGTTTTAATTAGTCCTCATTACGGTGGCATCGTTAGACTCCCGGAATGAGAAGGCGCTTTAAAAAGGCTCGTTTATGCCAACTGCCGAGCGAGCGCTTGGAGACAGCATCAAGGTCGGCAGAAATCGTTGACCCAAGAGGGAGATGTTGAGCAACAGCTCCCATCTAAAAAGGTTACTCCAACCTGTTCGCACGAAAACTGCTTTCTAATAATCTCCTCTTTCTTTCTTTCTTTCTTTTTTTTTTTCTTCTATTTTTTTCCTTCTTCTCAATAACTGAATCGCGAATCCGTCATAAATATTATATTTACGTCTCCACAGGTTTTACATTTTTTTTTTCGGAAAACATTTATTTATTTTACTTTTATTTTAATGATCCTTGTACTTCTTATGAGTAGAGGTGGATTCACCCACTAATCATATATATATATATATATATATATATATATATATATATATGTTCCTAGCGATACAATTTGTATGTATACATATATATGGTATACTTTGTATATGGTATACTCTTATGAATTATCTCAAATAATCAAATATTGCACTAAGCAAACGTGGATAATCAACTTCATATTTTCAAAACTTAGTGGCCTTATATCATTGGAGTTTATAAGGAACTAATTTGCAAATTAATAAAATTCAACGCAGTGTTTATGTACTTTTTAGCATTAATTTACAAATTAATGACATTCAATAGAATACGATAGAACTTTTTGATGTGGCTGTATGACGATAACATAGACACATGTTGTACAACCCATCCCCATTTTAAAAGAAAAGTCAAGGACTAATAATATGTAATTGGATTATAAACAATAAGCTGGTTATGAAAAGTAATTAACAAAAAAGTTATGGTTTTGTTTTCTAAAAGAATAAAATATAGAATTTAATATAAATCATTTTACTATAATGCCATATTTACTAAAAGACATTACAGAATAATACTTTAAATATAACGGAAGATATATTTAATGTTTATTCAAAGTGTGTATGTATACATTTATCATTTAGAAGAATAAATTTAACTAAAATATCCAGTTACAATATCGAATACAAGCATATTTTATAGTGTATGGATTATAGAGAATTATAAACTGTACAGTATTCTTTTCTCAAAAAATATCGTATTTAATAAAACCCCTTTTACAATACATAGATCGAATGCAACAGAGTAGTCTTAAAATGATATTTTCTGTGTCTCATATAAATTTTTCATGGATATATATGTGCTAAAAGAAGGGCACGCAACAGAAATCACTCTGATCAACTATTTTAAGAGCGAAAAATGCATATGAATACAAATTAATAATAACAAAATTATAATGAAAGAACTTCCCGAATAAATTCTAAAATAAACTTTCACCCCAAACTTTCAAACGACCCTTGACGACCTAAACAAAATGAGCAACGCACTTGCGCTGTTACAACAATAGTTCTTTATAACGGGTATCATTTTATCTAAGAGGAATATATTAAAATTTTATGCGTTCTCTCTACTTATTAATTTCGTCAGTATCCTGATTATGCTATTGACTTTTAGAATCGATATATAACCATTTATATTTTGATTAAAATCACTTTCAATTTTAGGAGCTTCTTCCTACCCATTGTTTCCCAGAATGGACGACATCTTTGATTGTACTTCTGGCAAACATCATGTTGGGATCTTTTTGATGATTTCCTCTCTCTGTATTCATTGTATTTCCAACATATAACGAATATTTAAATACATTTGATAATATTCCTTCTTTACATATTTTCTCCATTAGTTGACAATGCTGGTAGATTTAACCTCTGAAGTATTAACTCTTTACATAGTTAGTATTAAATACAATTTAAAGAATATGTAGAAATACGTGTGCAATTTTTCAAAAAAGGGGGTGAGGGGTAAAAAGTATTACAATAACATATCAAGAGGTTATGCAACCGTAATATTTCCAAATCTTCGGTATATCACAAGCTCTTGCTAATTAAAATAAAATAAAAAATTGTTAAAAAAAAACATTACCTAGATATTCCATATGATCTCTACATAAACTTGATATCCTGTTTACTGAATCACTAACTAGCGGTAACTTTTCTATTGCACATAAAATAAAGTACTAAAATCCGACTGGATTCTTGTATTTTTTCACAATCTTTGTAATTCTTAAAGCGATTTTTTATCTTTTATAGTAAATTAAGAACAAGGGCTACACATCGTTAACAGATATTGTATCCTACAATATATGTTACATCTCCTCATTTTCTTTATTATTTTTAAAGAAACGTGTGGTTATATATAAAATCATTAACTGAAATTCCACATTAAATTAAAATTATAATTTAAGAAGCATTTTTTTAAACAGGTTCAGAGGACCACAAGGGAAAAAAAAAAGTAACCAACATATTTTGTAATCGCTATCACATTTCCTTGTTCTCTTTGGAGGCCAATCCAAGGGTGTGAACATCCCCTCTTGTCTGTAGCCACCTGACTTCCAACGCAAAGGTTCAAGAAAGGGGCACCTGCAACGGTAAGGGGTTTTTCCTAGGGGCAGCCTGACCCCATTCCAGGTAGACAGGAGGAAAGTGATCAAGGACGTTTCTTCATGTGGCATTGCAAAATCCTCCGATGAGGAAAAGTCACCCCCTTTTCGAACCCCTCTTGCTCTACAAAAAGCAAGGAAAGAGGATCCACCCCTTAGGCAAAGAGAAGAAAAAAACTGAAGTGCTTGATTCCTAACATTTGTTTTGGCACGCGAAAAATGTGTAACCTCAAAAACCTGAGAATTATTTCGTTTGCACTGTTTTGAAGAGGGAATCGTCAAGCATGTTATCATTTTCCTTCCAGCAATAATTTGCAGGTTGTGAAATAAATCGAATTGTGTATGCTTTCCGAAATTAACTTCTAGCAGCAAGATACTAAGCTGAATTCAAAGCTGAATTATAATTATTACACATTAGAAATAGGTAGTTAGATTCAACAATTAACTGTTTTAAAATATATTTATGCACTTTTAATAGTACACTTCTCATTTACATATAACAGAAACCAAAAATACCGTTTATATAGAAAATAAATATAAAACTTACAAACATCAAGTTTATAATATTTTTCATTATTTTACTTGAAAACAAGTTTCATGATTAGAATTGTTATAAACTTTATCAGGAACATTATTATAATTTGTCTCTCAACGCGTGGACAAAACAAGCAATCACAATGTTTTCTATTTTTAGAAGTGTTTTCGAGATGAAAGAGCCTCATTAGTGATTTTGGACATTACGTGATCCTTCTTTTGTAAACAGCCATAAATGTGTGTCGTACATGAGAATATATACGAAGCATTGAAATGGCTTAAAACCCTAATCGGAGAATTAGTGCCGATGAAAAAATAACTATGGTATTTAACATGGGTATAAGCAAATTTCAATTCTTTAGTTTTGTTGCTTCCTAATAAATTACTTTGAATGATAAAATAACATATGAAAGAAATTGTCATCCTCGCTTGAGTAACTCTCGTGAGCACATTCCTTTATTTATCCAAAAGTATCAATAATATTTTTTCAAGGATTTCTGTCACTTTCGTGACAATATGACCAGTCATCTGGAGAAACAAACCTAATCCCTCTTTTTGCCAAAGCACACATCTTACTCCTCAAGTTGAGATTCTTTACTGAAGCGGAAACTCATCTGTAAGTAATCCTCTAAGTTAAATGCAAGTCTGCCTGGCATGGCATTGCTTGATGACTGGAATTTTCGTCGGAAGTACCAATTCTTACTTTCGGGTCGAATGAGCCAAAGGTATTGCTAAAGATTCTCAGGTCGCAAGAGAAGCAATCTTGCCTCATCAAGACGAGATTCTTGATGCGGCACTAAGATGCGACAGGCTTATTTACAGAAAGAAAATTGACTGAAATTACTTAGCTGCTGGATTTAGTTTTGATACAGTTATTATTAAAGACCTCCAGGCAGAAGACAGCACAGGCCACAAAAGTTATAGTCATGATAAACTTGATGTTGTTATGATACATAAGTTTATCGAATGCCACGGTTATTTGAAGTCTAAATGCGACACACAATTGTATTCTGCATTAATAAATATATTTTTATATTTGGCACACCATGATTTTATGGTTTGAATCGGAAGATAATGCAAAAATTACATTATTCATTAAAAAATATTCTAACTCATTCAATAAAAAGTATTCAGTTCATTTCTTGTATTGTGATCATGTTCCGTATGAAATGTTAAGATAACACCATTTCCGTATCGTTCATAACATGAAATGTAGAGATTGTTATTGGATTTAAGTCATTGTAAATAAATATCAATTACAGTCAATCTTACCCAGAGCTAATTAGCACAAACAATCTATTAAATGTATATTAATAGATTTTTTTTAGCCTGTTTAATAATTGGTTGAAATGCACTTTATTGATTGCTAGAACTAATTAGAGGAGGTAATGGGAGCATTTTAATGCGTATTCTTCTTTAACTCAAAAAAATCACGTTAGCTATTAGGGATTTAAAGAAAAAGAACTAATAATTATAGTAATATTTCATAAAAACTGAAAAATAATATAAAAATATTATCGACTGTTATTAATGTCTTCTAAGGACATACTTGTGTCCGGCATACATATTAAATGTCTTAATGATAGTGGTTCCGAACTCAAATTGCATACGGGCTGACTAAAATTTCGGCAAGGGAAGCGACGTGGAAGAACTAGAAACGAATTTAACGAAATAATATAATGAAATTCTGTGTGCCTATAAACGTTGAATATTATTTAAGACAAAAATTGATATTTAATTCTATATTTTCCCTCTTTTAAAATATAAAAAAAATTTATGCATTTTTCTTATTATCATTTTCTTTAATTATAAACAACTTCCTAAATATTTAACCAAATTTGAATAAATAGTAAAAATATTAACAAAGACAAAATTTTAGTTTATATTTATATTCTACATTTCTGAAGCATTTTAATCATATTTTAAATAATCTTTATAATATATGACTCATTATTCAAGAGCGCTGTATTTGAAATGGTATGTATCGTTCGCTGTATTTGAAATGGTATTATATGATTAAAATAAGTATATTTTTTTATAAAGTAAACCTTCTGTATGTACAATAAAAAATATATGAAATTATATATTTTTTAAAGTAGGGGAAATATATTTTACACCACTTATTGTAGAAAAGTAATGATCTGTAACTGTATTATACGGTAAACAAGCAAGTTCTTGTCGTTTTTGCGTTGCCATTGAATGAAGAGAGAATAAGAATGCAAATCAAGGAATGACGGGGTTGAGACACCGGTCAGTTGGGATATTAGTCATTATAAAAGAAAGCCCACCGCTGACATTCATCAATCTTATCTCGTACAGTAGCGAAAGAAATAGATGTGTCTAAGGAGTGCGTTCGGTATTGTTCGTTTCTCGACTTCAAAGTGGGGTTATCAGCTGCTGTATCAAGTCGTCAAATGTGTCAAGCTTTTGGGGATAGAGCTGTGAATGAACATACCGCAAGCAATTGGTTTCAAAAATTCAGGTCGGGAGATTTTTCCTCTGCACCCAACCAAGATTATGCCTTGTGTCTGGTGGGCTAGTCATCAAGTGGTTCACTATGAGTTGCTACCAACGGGCCAAACTGCCACTGCGAACATCTACTCGCAGCAATGGGAGCATGCAACAGGCATTGCATCAGAAACAACCAGCACTGTATCGCAAGGGTGTACTATACTTGGCCTATAAAGCGAGGCCACGTGTCGCCGAGAATACCATGCAGTGACTTGCTTGGGAGACTTTTGACATCCTGTTGTTTACTCACCTGATATTGCAACCTCTTCCATTTCCTGGCAATCATCTTCGTGTAAAATACTTCACCAATGAAGCAGGTTTGCACCTAGCTCTCAACGGTCTTCTTTGCGTTCAAATCCCACGAGTTTTTTCGCACGGGGATTGCACAACTAGAGGCACGTTGGAGAGAAGTTGCTGGATGTCGATGATGATTATTTCGTGGACTAACAATAGGCTATAATTTTTGTTCTTTGGGTCATTAAAGTGCCAAGAATTTATACATATATACGTGTGCACATCAAAAAAAAAAATCTTACATTTTATATTTTATTAAACCAAGCAATAAATTTTAGAATCTGAAAACTGTTATTGCTTTTTATCTGTATTTGACAATTATTTTAGTGGAATTTCACCCTAAAGTTATTTTAATAACGGTATTCAAAAGAATGTGCTTCAAGTAATTTCTTACAACTATCACATATAGAGATCATCCATTTGTAAAATCAATAGAAAAATTTCAAAATTCGAATGAAAATTTTTGTAATTTCTTATTTTAAATAATTTTTTTTGTAAAGTTTTGTATTGCATTGAGTTATCTACGTTTTATGATTTGTTAGATAAAATACCTTTATAAAAGTGTGTTGGTTTGTTTAGTTGAATCAAATGTCTTTTGAATGAATTACGTTTTTTAAAAAATCAAAATGAAGATCTTATATTTAGGTATAAAGATTTTAAACCACCATCTGAAGCTATGTTCAAGTAATGTTCAAGTAAACTATAGTTGTGTAATGATTGGCTTGTTTAAAAACAATGCAGTTTAAAAAATCAACAAGATGATGTGTCACCGTGCATGTGTGTTAGGTATTCCTCCTGGTAAAAATATTGATTGCATTGCAGTCAGTCCATGAAACGATGCAAATATTTGACATGTTCAAGAGAATTCTATTGTAAATCTTTGTGCAGCTCAACAACTGCATGCGGCATTTCCTGGTAACCCTGACGTGGACAATAATGCAGGTATATTTTTGACCTCATTGAGGGAATTTCTATAGCATCGCGTGACACCGTGTGTTTCATGATTGTCATCCAACCACACGGTCTCTCGTGCTACCATAATACGCGTTTTATTTTATTTTTTTAAACTCTGTCTCATATTTTCAGAGTATTTACTTCAATACAATTGTGTTTATGAATTGAAAACAAATAAATATCACATTTAAATAATTGTTTCTCGCATGAGAACTTAAAAGAATGCAATGAAATCTTAATATAGAAAGTGATACATAATAATAAGTGACAGGGCGCACTGATGTTAAACTAATAGCTGAACAAATTACTTTTATGTCTTTATTATTTTAATTTTTTCATGAAACATGTTATAAATGTATATCTCTGTAATTCTAGCAGTGTATTTATCCTTCCATACATTCGAATTAATATGAAAAATAACTAAAATTAGTTTAAACTAAATTTTAATTTCTGTTGATATAGAAACTGTCACAATTTGATTATTTGTGCCAGTTAAACGTCTTAATTAATGATCTTGAAATTTTTCTGAAAATAACATCATTGAATATATATTATCTACAGAAAGAATTTTCTCATCAATAGGTTTCAACTGACTTATTGATGGTCGCTTTTGCACACGAGAGGTGAGTGTCGAACTCACACTGTGTTGAAATGATGACAAGAGTGTAGAATTATTGAGATACTACTTCAGCTATTTTTATACTTGAAATACACTATTTTGGAATTTCTAATTACGCACTCATTTAAGCTCCCAACACACAGGTTCGAGGTTCTATCCTCAGGTTGGGTAAGGTTGACTCAGCCTTTTATCCCTTCAATGGGTCGATAAAACTGACAACCAAGCATGCTTGGGGAACTAAACACTGGGGATTTCGCGTTAGGCTGACAACCTAACAGGGACATACACCAGAGCCCTCGGTCAAGAAAACAGAAATGGGCACTGTAGCCCTCGGCCTCTCAATAGGCTGTCGTGCCACAGAGTTTAGATGTAATAATTTAAATGCCTAAAATGTACCAATTTTATAGATAAACCATATTTCACATGTATATATTTCACTAACCTATCTTTTCATGAAATATTTAGTTTTTATTTTTAATATTATTGGAAAGAATTTGTTTCAAAATTCTCTTTCTGAAAATTTCTTGCGCAGCACAAAGACTTATCGCCCTTGTTAAAAATCGCCAAATTCATAAAAAAACTAAAAAAATATAGAGTTGGGTTTTAAGATTCGATGTAAAAAATGATCAATTGTCATAGACTATTGACAAAATAACCAAACATACAAATGTGAGTTCCGAAAACTTAAAAAAGCTCTTCAAATCAAATCACTTTATCAGTTGAAAAGAATTAATGCATGTGTCTAAAATGAATAAATTATTTTGATGTTAATACTTCTTGCAATATAACTTTTAAATATTAATACTATTTGTATTGTGACAGGATATATCAATTTCTTGCTAATAGATTTCAAGCTTTCCCTGTGAAAAAGGCATTTTTTTACTTGGAAGTCTAAAACATAAGCTTTTTCAACGAAATTTTGATTTCAAATTCTAAATAATATGTTTTATTTCAATAAGATACACCCAGATTAATAAATTTGCTAAAGAAATACAAATTTCCTTTTTCGTGATCAATTTACAATCATTAGTGTTTTGTTTTCAAGGATCAAAGAGAACAGGACCAAAAATATAGACAACTGTTTATCAATATATAATTTGCAAGTATTTTTCCGATCACCGCGTAATGATACAATAATGTACCTCATTCATTAGGTTTAATAATAGCTATGGCTTTATAAAATTACAGGGCTGATACCAACTCTGGTCATGTCTACCCCATATTTCTTGGGGAATCCAACAATTCTGGACTCAAGCAATCATGTGATTGAATGGTATTTGCTTTATTTTTCTTTAAAATTATTTTAAAGATATTTAGTTATTCAAAGTTTATATTTATTTGCACAATAGAGATCATTAGATTTCAGTATTTTTATTATGATTTCCGAACCAAAACAAGCATCCATGTCTGACGTGGGAGTTAAACCCACGAAACGTTCCAAGTGCAGAGGGCTAAACTTTCTTTTGTCAGTTCGACTTGCTAAGAAAAACTCAAGACTTAATGGTGTAAGAAAAATATTGTGGGAGTGAATTGGTCCAACTTATATAATGGATGTAATTTTGTGGTTTGATTTGTCACTTTAGAATTACTTTTTTCACAGGAGAGTTCTTTGATAAGAATCTGTGGGATTTAGAGCATATTTTAAAATGCTTGGGAAACATTTACGCTCATGGCGTAAATCTAAATGTTAAACTGAAATTTAGAGCAATAACTACTCCCATGCCACTTCGATATATACGATTTTAAAAATTTTGAAAATGGACAAGGGGAAATTTTTTCTTTTTATTAGAAACTGCATTAAATATGGAATAAAAATTTCGGAATTAAAACATTTTGGAAAGGGGGGAGTAATTAACAACGTAATAATTTGAAAAATTATGTTTAACTAGTAAAGTCCTCTCCAAATAATTAAATGTTTATAATTTCATGTACATTCCTTTGTGCAGTTTTATACCATATTTAACTTATTACTTCGTGAATTAAAAGTTGCGGTTGCGCCTTTGTCATTATAGAGTACAATGGAAAAATATGACAACAAAAAGAGTCACGTTTTATAATAACGCACTCATCACAATATCATTTTATTATTCTTCATTTTAAGACCTCAAAACACCAGCGAAAATGATAGTAAACCGTCAACTGATAATTATGCAAATAAAGTTAAGTCAAAATTAAATCTACTTTGATAAACTATTTATAGTAGCAACGATGGTACTTTGTTATTCCTTGCAAGTTATCATATCTTCCTTTTCGAGTTGAGAAAGCATTTTTTTTTTATTTTCATTTTTTTATCTGTTTCAGTTTCAAACTATAAATAATTGAAAACAGGAAATATCTAAAATGCAATGACGTTCGGAAGCCAGTGTAAGTGATACTTCCTTCCTGACAGTTTAATGGGATAAGTGTGGTAACATGCAGAAAATCGTTTGGTAATTTCTCGAAGGGAAACGAAACACTTTTACTCTGGTTACTTGTCTCTACACTCTCGCCCAAAGAGAGCAAAAAACTCAGTATGCATTTATTAGCAACGCTCCGGGCGGTCTCCAACGTTGTTCTAAAGAATCAAAAAAATAAATAAGAACAATGAAGCAAGGAATGATAAATGGTGTTTACTTTTTCTTCTCTACTCTTACATATTTACCTAGCTGCAGCAATAGCGCTCGCTCGTTTCTCTAGGGTAGATTTGTCGAGGTGAATGAATTCGGAAGACTGAAAATTAGAATGAACTTTTAAATGTGTACAGTATTTAATTGTTTTATAGCATAGTTGAAAGCAATTTATGAAAATATGTCTCGTTTACACATATTTTACAATTATACGTCGTTCCACCACATCCCAAATGATTTTCTATTAATTTAATGGAAATATTTTCTTTAAAAGGATTCGAAATTATGATTCCATGTTGTTTTACCACAGATTTTTTTCTTAAATTCGAGATTTATTCCATTAATTTTTTTTTTGTACATCTTAATACTGAACTCTTAACTCTATCTGAAGAATTATAAAAAAAAATGGCGATAACTCATATATATTTTAGTAAATTCATGTACGAATATTTAAAATTTACGATTGAAAGAATAATTCGCTACTAAGCATAAATGCTATACAATCATCATGCCAATTTTTGAGTTTGGTGATATTTTTCGTAGATTTCCTTGTTTATCTGTCAACCTGGTTCTTATGAAGGCTTACTGATGGAGAATACTAAGAATAGTGTACAAAATTCTATTTTGGCAACCCTAGCGTTAACGTCATCGCAAAATAATTTCCATTTTGTTCCATTTTTATGTTTTTATATTTTCTTTTTTTCTTAAAAAAAAAATTTAATATTTCAAAAATATATATTTACGCTCTTTAGTTATCAGATTTAAATTTATTACGTCTCAACTACTTTATCATTGTGGCATTACGACATAATTACGTCATCTTAACAACATTTTTTCGTCGCAAAAAAAAAAAAAAAAAAAAAATTGGCATCTGTACCCTCTATTGAAATTTTCACAATGAAATGATATACAATTCATAAAATATTAACAGCTTGTATACAGTTAAGATAGTTAAAAGGAGTTACGAAAAATTATTTTATGGTTAAACATTAAATATTTTAAATGTTAATTATATAGTAGTGGTTTGTGATTTTCACATTTATGTGTAATTCCTTCGAGAAAATAAAATGTTAAAAATCAGCTTAATGTATCTCTGTTTTTTTCTGTTAGTTGAAAAATGAATAATTTTAACAATTTTTAAACGAAACTAAAACTAAAAAAACGAAACTATTTGTTAAGATTTATTAGAATAATGATGAGTTATTCAAAACTAAATACTTTTCTCGATAAAATATGAATATCAGTAGATGAAATTTCCCTGTTTTAATCTAAGAACTAGCAAATATACATCTCTTTATCAAAATGTTTCTAAAATTTTTTTATGATTAGAATAAATAATTAATTTTGATTTTTATATGAACTAAATTCAACATTTTCTGATAAAGTATATTGAATAAATGAAAGCAAATGTTTCGAATAAAGTGAAATCCTTGGAAATAATCTCTAATCTATGCAACCTGGTACCAATTTCCTTCTAAAAGTCTAGTGTTGCCAGCTGAAACAATTGAGGAAATAACACGGCGTAACAGTTACGCTAGATCCTTTATTTCCTATGATTAAAAGATTACATTTTTCCAAATTTAAGTTCACCCATTAAAAATGTATTTTTTTTTTTTTTAAGAGACAGGCGTTTAATAAAATCTATTCTATATATAGTTTAACTTATTAGATATATCAAGATAACATGGTTAAAAATATTTTGAAAAACTCATAAAAGTTTAAATTAAATATGAATAAAAGTGATGAATTTAATTAGAGCAGCCAATGTTCTTATCTTATTTTTTGCGCATTTTCACAATTATTATGCAATAAATTGTAAATTATGGGTAATTTATAATAAGAAAAATTTCGCTATTTCATCTCTGAACAGAAAATTCGTGAGTACTTCATTATTAAAAGGAATATTTTATTATTAAAATTAATATAAAATGTATAAAGGGAAAATTATAGAGGAATATTGTGTTTTAATATTTAGCTGTAATAAACTTCATAATTTTCATTTATGAAGAGAAAAATGACAAGGAATATATTTTGATTGTTACAAGTGAAATATTAGGGAATATTTTGTTAAAGCGAATATTTTATATTGCTAATACATAATTCATTATTAAATGGGAAATTACAGTATTGATGGGTAAAACATTAAGAAATATATCAGCAATCAATAGACAAAATATAAAATTAAACGTGCGTAAAATTATAAAAAGAAAATACATTCTATAAAATAAAAAATTAAATGTCAAATGGTATTCCTCAAAATATTAACGGCGACACTCGTGACTTGTGCATAGTCACAATGACGATACATTTTCATAGTTTTATGTCATACTAACTCAAAAATATCAGAACTATCTAATCTTATGCCAATTTTTAGTTCCTCTGTATATGGCATTGACTTAACTTACGCAATCAATTCAATGGAATGAAGGTTTTGCATAAAATATTGTAATTCCACTTTTTATCATAAAATTTGCATTTTTTTAAAAATTTTTTATATAGATAACGATTTTTTTTAGGAAGTAGAAGTTAAAGTTAGTTTTTCTTACAATATATAGTTCGATTGAAAACACAGAGGTTGATTAAAGAAGCTAAGTAACAATTTGAAAGTTTAACATAATCCATTTCAATATTACTTGGTAAGTTTCTTGTAGATGTTTCTTCATCGTAGAGAATTATGAACTAATTTCTGAAAAATCTTACATTAAACAGATTTGATTGTTTAGGAAAAATTTCAAATACAATCAAATTTTTTTAATTAAAACTTGCAATTAACAAAGATTGTTTTTTATATTTTTGTGAGTATCTTACCGCATTCATTTCTATTGATATTCGTATAAAAGCCATATTCTTACATGCTACAACATATAGATTTGCGCCTTTGATTGGAAAATTTTTCAAGTAGATTAATCAAAACAATCATTATTTTAATAAGGAATTTAATATTATGTATGATTATTTTAATGAGTATTTTGACATAATTATTTATATTTATGTGCTATCGCACAAACATTAATTCCAATATTTATCGACGCAATTTAATTGACTAAATTGCTCAAAAAAATTTCTGACCATAATTATTTCTTAAAATATATATGAAATTAATAAAATTTTTTTAAAAATATCATTGTTCAGAGTAGCATGTTTTAAATATAGTATTATTACAAATTAAAATTTATAATGCCTGTTATTTTGTCTTTTATATGAATTGACATAGATATAAATAATTTAACCTGTGAGTATTTAGAGAATAAGGCTTCCTTTCTAATTACTAAAGAAATTAGGAAGTATTATATTTCAAATCTTACTGGAAGTAATATGTCACACAGTTAAAATACTGAGGGTTGAAAAGTTCATGTATTTATGCTCAACAACTGGGTACATCCTCTCTATTTTTTCCCTAATTTGACTGTTTGAGATAAAGTAGGAAGACTTATGTTTTCATTTGAACTAATATTTTCATGTACTTTTTGTAGCTATTTTTATAGCAATCTTTTTATATGTAAGTTTTAAAAATACACGTGTCTTGGACTTATTGCTCAGATATACTTTTCAGTAATTATTCTTTTTAGTAATTTTGCTAATGGGAAAATATCAAGCATAAAAGAGTTTTGCATTAAAGAAGTCATATAAAATATTTATTCAAATGAATTATACCAAATGATTAGGAATCGGATAATTATGATCAAGGTGATAACGAACCATGCATTTTCATGGAGAACATGATAATGGATCACATTGCTGTAATAAAGAAAGGGTTAATGCAACAAATAATCATAATGAAGAAATCGATCATGAATGATAGATTTATCTCGTAGAAAGTAATAATGAGAGAGAATCAGATAATATTGTTAAAGTAAATAATAGGGAATCAGGGTAAGTAAGGAAATAAAGTATTATTTCTAGTAATGGAACAGAGTTGTAGTGTCTAGCAAATGAAATGCCTCTCAAAAACAAACAGACATGGTAATATAATGCTCCAAATATGATTGAGCGGAAAAGTATAGGAAGAAACAACCCTTCCGTTAAATATTAAGCATTTAGAGCGAATTCGTCGAGGAAAGGATGCATAACTAAACCAGTAGTCATAGAATAATCTCATTTGAATTGATTAAGTCATAATGCAAGATTTCTATAAAACAAGGTATCTATTGGTCTTCTTTAAAAAGAAGACTTAGATTCGGAATCGAAAGGTTCTAATATATTTTCTGTAAGATAAACAAATTTTTTTACTAATTATGAATAGTATAAAATGAAATTGTGAAAATATTATTTTTGATGAGTAAAATTTTGCTTATTCTGAAAACGAATGATATATGTTTGATAAATTGTAACTGAATTATAAACTTCATAAGGGAAAGCATCATCAAATTATTGAACAATGCTTTTTTTTTATTTCTATATAATATAGTTTTTCCAATTAAAATAAAATCCAATAAAATGATTTATAAAAATCGAAATTTAAAAAATGACCGATACTTCATGAATAAAGAGAAAACGGTTGCTGGTTTTTTTAAAATATATATTTTGTTAACAATGTGTGTTAAATGTTTTTAATATTTAAATCATTTTTTTAAATTGTATTTGATAAAAGTATGTATTATTTTCAACAAATAAAGATATCTTAAAAAATGATGATGTTTAAAGTGAAATTCCATTAACCCACTTGGTCGGTAACCCTGTCAGTAGGAAATGATTTAAGAAAGAAGCGATCATTTGTTACTAATGACAGTCATTAAAATTGTCTTAATGATGTGATTTCCCTCCCTGAGTTTGAAAAAGCATTGAAAGCGTAAAACCCCGTCTTTGTATTCGTGCAAATAAATGGCAATGGTATAAAATAACTTATTGAGCCAATTTCTTTCCATCAGCTTTTCAACTCAGTCAAAAAAATTGTTGAAGCTATTGTATTGCGTTATTTATTCAAATTGTATTGGTAAAATAATTCCTAAGCTCCAGAATAAAATATTCTAAATTTAAAATTTTGAATTGTAAATAGGACTAAGCTTTTAAAATTTAATCTTTTAAAAAAAATAGAATCTTATGTTATAAGGGGATTTTAACTTTAAAATTATATGGGTTTTTAAACTTTAAAATTCTGCATCATACGATTTCTAATGTAATGCAGACTCTGAAATCCTATAGTAGAATTTGATGTTTGGAGCGTGTTTAACATGATGCATATAACAAACTTATAATCCTGGAAAAATATTATTTTTAAAAAAATTATTTTCATTAATTTTTGTATGAATGAAACGACTATATGCAATCGTAAATGAATTTATAAGTATATATTCATCTCTAAAGAAAAAAAATGAGGCAAATATTTATGAATTGAAATAAATGTGTAAATAGCTTTGTTTCAAAAGAAGTTTCAGTTCTAATTTAAGTAAAAGCCTTTCTCGTTTGTCATTTCTGCAAACAACAATTTTGAATTTCCTAAAAGTCCTTTTTAATACGTCTCATATATATTAAATAAATATCCTCGGAATTATAATTCTTAGACACAAGAATAATATATAGAGCTATTTTTTCTTTTTTATAATCCATACTATACATCTTTCTCTGTTTTTAAGAATAATTTGGTTTGAAAATATCAAAGTGGAAAAAGAAAAATTGTTTTAAATATTGTTAATAAAGTTATAAAATACTAAATATAGCACAAAAATCTTCTAGCATAAAAATCTTCGTGGAACATTTTGTTCTTTTGAGTCATGAAACGTTGAAGATAAATGCTTTTACTGGGAAAAATTATTGTATTTAGTATTAAGCTGTTTTCTTTAAAACGTTAGACTGCATCATCGATTGATAATATAAGTTTAATAACACCGAAATTAAATGAACAATATTTTGGCGACTATATTCAAGTTCGCATAGGCGCGAATAATTATTTTGTACCATTTTTTACACTTTTGTCACTGTTTAATATGTGATGTAAAAATAAAGGCATTTACAAATCCGCATTTACAAAATTGAAGATTATACTTTTACATAATGATAGAATTACAAAAACGAGTGTTTAAGCGTTTGAGTGCGGCAGAGGGCTATCGCGCATTGCTTGTAATGTTATGAAGAAAACTCTTCAGCACTCAAATGGTGAATGTCGCCAGCGATGTATTAATATCGGTATATAGGCTTAAAAGAGAAAGTATATTAAAAGGTTTTTAAATCAAAATAGTTCGTGTTGGTATAAGTGAACAGATAATACATATTCTTAAATTTAATGCAAAATAATTCTTATCATTTCCCTGAAGCGCCACTGAACTGGTAGCTCATAGTCAATGGAGTCCATGTACTATTAATGATGTTTCAATAGTCCACGGGCCTTATTTTTACCAGGAGAAAAATATGAGTGTTTATTGTTGTTCAGAATTTACTTTGAACCCGATTCCCATTCTAATGAGTTTTTGTTTGCAAAAAGACAATAAACTGACATACGAAGCTATTATTAATTCAAAATTCTGACACTTATATTGAAAGAAGTACATTGAAGCTATACAAATATAAACCCATTCTGCATGAGCAACTGTCGGTGAAGGTTTAGAGGCTTTTTCTTGCTTTTCACCCTTGCGAACATGATGATACGGCCCTTTATGTGTAAAAAATCCTCCCTGATGATGTTCAAGAATCTTACCAGCATTCTTCAAGTGCTTAGCTGAAGATTGTTTCACTGCAATACACAGAGCAATGTCAAAATCAATGCACACGTTTTATATATTCATGCTAATTTGTAAACATTCTCATTCCTTAATGTTCCTAATCGCATTCAGTTTTCAAGGAACAATTATTGTTTTCTGATAGGTTGGATGGATTGCGGTTAGGATATGCCTCGTGAAACTGGACAAACAGGCTTAATCAATTTGCGATTAATTCGCAGGAATGATGCATAATAATGCTTCACGTACATGCATTTTTATTTCAATGCACGACTGCCCTCCGCGCATGACATGTCGATCCTCATCAGCAGCGTTTTTCAGCCCTTTTCATTTTTTATGCGGAAATGCAGTTCGGGACCACTGAGTTGAATTACGTCAGTTCAGCTGATTGGAAACAACTTCCTCGTACAAGCATAGTAAACAAATACGCATTCATTTTTTTGTTCATGGACTAATTCAATTATGAGATCAGTTTCTGTCGATTTTGACCTCCCTGCCATTACAAGCACCAACAATTCCCTGCTCTGCGTTGTAGCAGAATAGCTGTACCAATTGTTAATGTATGTATGAATGATTCGAAACTAATTACATTACCACAATTCTATGCCATCGCTGAATTATCAGCGCGAACCAAGCCACCCAATCAGAATCCATTCCAGTTGTTATTAGTGACCACAAAATTTGAGATTTTCCAAAATTTCTTAACTGACATAATTTCCTTCGAATGTAATAGTAATAAGGACTTCAAAAAGGAGAATATTATTTGAAAAATAAACTAACTGTACTTTTGTAACTGTATAAAAAATTTAATGAAGGCAAAGAGAATAATTTTAAAGATTCACATTTCTTTGACAAGTTTGTATATTTTAAAATATAATTTTAAACTAAAGGAGTAGAAATCATTAGGAATTAAAGAGAATTTAGCAATATTGACTTTTCGTATTATCAAAATGTTTATGCAAATAATGTCTCTGACTTTATATTCATCAGTTGGAGGTTTTAGTTAATTTTTAAGACAAATTGTTACATTTTTAAGAGGTAAGATAAATGCTTTTAAATGTTTTGATACTTAGGACCAAAATTTTAAATTTCGTATATATGTATTCAAATTTAAAATTTTAATTAGTATAGAAAAATTTATATTAATGTAATCACATACATGGTTAGGTCTAAGAAGAATAATAATTGAAAACGTATTAAAAAATCAAATATTATGTTTCATAAATTATAAATTTAAAAAAAAAAAAAAACTCACTTAGTAATATTAACATTTTAATATTTGATAATATCGCTTGCCTATGAAACATCCAACCATTTCATGAATTCTATGTGTATATATATGAAATAAGATTACTAATAAAGAGGTTATTACTGTGTAATGTTTAGTTATATTCAAGTTGAAAAGGTATAGTCTACATATTCTATTATCAATACATTATGCACACATTATATAATTTAAAAATAATTTTAAGGAGAGAAAAAGATGCTTTCCTTAATTATGTAAGAGTAACTACATCCTGTTATGATTCGATAAAATCATTAAAAGGAACAAGCGCTAACACAGCAATCATTTAAAACGATCTTGGCTTTCAAACAAGTGACAAAACATTCATACTGATTTGGGATCATGGCTGAAAATGATCGTTTGATAATAGCATTCCATCATGTGTGCAAACCTGTTCTGAGGTTGTTGGAATAATCATGAAAGTTGCCGAATGTGTTTCATTTCTCTTTGTTTTTGCATGAGAGGAACTGTCCCGGCGTTGATTGGCTGCCGATTACCCAGCAGACTTTCTAGCCTACTTTAGTCGGCATAATGTGACCTTTCCTGCTATTTGTGTCTAAAAAGTGATAACTTTTTGGTTCTTCCTCTACCGAGGAGCTTCATTACCATAGAAAAGAAGCTTATTACGTGAGCGATCGGTATGGGAATTGATTACAAATGTGTGATAAATGTGATCTCGTATCGAATCAAAGTTTCAGTTGTTTGTTTAATCTGTTTTCGGCATCTGTAAGTTCATTGATCAGACACGTATCATTTAAGATCGGAATTCGTGAAAATTGAGCGGATTCTTCTGAGATTGCTTTGCGTTTGTTAATCCAAAAAAGTACATTTTGGTGTGGAAGTACATTTGGAAGATTTGATGCGGTTTCTTGCTGTACGATCATTTTTTCCCAACTGGGGCTTATACTACCGGAATGTACAGTTAAAAATTTGATACTCCATTACGAAGATAAAAACTAATGAATTGTTCAACTAAAGGCTAAAATTGATTCAGTTCCGAGAAGAAATTCTATTTTTTAAAAATATTATTTCTAAATCTCTTTATATGTTTAATTCGACACATGATGGTTTTTTTTCTCTAATTGAGAAATTTAACGAATGATTTTAAAAGCTTGGATTACTGTATGCCGATATGATACTCGAAAAAGTCTTAGAAAAATTTCTTGCAGAAAAAATGGTAACGGCTGAGGGGTAAAACGTCCTTTGACTTGACCAAGATTAACGTACTGAGAAGGTCTAATGAACGAAATAAATTGCTACGCAAATATAATTATTTTACATGACTAAATAACATGACGCTCTACATGAAAATACTTTCTTTGAAGATAGCACTTAATTCGTGATGTTCCGTAAATTTCATAGTGACCATGTCATAGGCAATGGAGTCTTTTTATTACGAATATTAATTTAACGAATTTTGTGTGAAGCTGCACGAAAATTGTATGGAAAATATAGGTTTATAAGTAAAATTTTATTCTGAGTTTCAAGTTTATTTCTGAGCTTATTCTAATTACATTATGAACAATTTTAAGGTAAAAAAATGCTTGTGATTTGACAAATAATATTTTTTATAATCTATTTCATTTACAGATGCTAAAATGTAAACTGAGAATTTTCACAAATTTTCTAAGCATATTTTTAAATATTACAAAAATGCATTACCGAAAAAAAATGTTCTTATTAGAATTAGCACATGAATTCAAATTTATTATCTATTAGCACGTGAATTAGAAAAAGATAAGTGATAAATATATCAAATTATTTCGTATATATTTAATTGTCAAAAATTCAAAGAGTATTTACGCAATGTCTGCAAAATATCTGACACATTTCAATATTTAATAATTAAGAAAAATAATTTAATGGTAGATTTTAATTAGTAAAAATAATGATTAGAGAGATATAAAAGTTTCTGAACCTTTTGTGAATGGCCTTTCATGCATGCGATTTCCCCCAGATACGGTCAAACATGTCTGCTATTACTTGGTTTGTTTGTTGCTCAACGGTCATTTTTTTCACACAAGGGCTAATAAGATTGGGATTTAAAATGGATTCCGAAACGTTACAAACAACCATGATCAAGGTGGAATTCGAACCCATGAAATTTTGAACCGAAGGCTAGAGCTCTAACCATTCAATAAGTTGGCACATGCGGTTGTAATCATGGTCTCTATGTCATTAATCCTCAACACTTTACTTCTATAAGCAATGTCTATTATAATTTTTGGAGAGAAAAGTTGTACAGTGTATTACTAGGTAATACGAGTATTAAAGAAATAAGTCCTCTAGAACAGTGTTTCCCAACCTTTTTTGGCCAAGGCACACTTGTCGCGGGGAAAAAAATCACAAGGCACACCACCATTAGAAAATGTTAAAAAATTAACTCTGTTCCTATATTGATTATAATAAAGTAATTCTCTTGAATAGGAATCAAATAAGCACAAAGAAAGTATTTTATAATTGCTTTATTATGAAATATTAAGTAAACAGAATAGTGAAAAATTAGAAAATACTTTGAGTGCGAAACCTGGGCCTGTTTGGCTGAACACAAAGCTGATATTCTGGCTGGAATCAAAGAAAGACACACACGTAGCTCTTCGTCAACAGTTCTCAGTCTCTCTCTGTATTTGGTTTTCATAGCAATCATGCTTGAAAAGCTAATCTCACACAGATATTAGTGGAAAAAGGGAGCAATGTCAAAATAGCTTTGTTTGCCAGAAGGGGAAACTCCTTGGCAGTATCCAACCAAAAACTGTTCAAAGGTAGATCAAATCTTAGCTTGCAACCACGATTTTGTCTCAGTTCAATTAGTTCCTCCTGCTCCTCATTTCCTTTCCAACAACTGATGCTGAGCTATAAGGGTCCCTAACCCAGTCAAGGCATTCAGTGGAGACTGAAGAGAAATAAAATGACAACTTCTCCTCAAGAGTTTTTAAATGCTTAACTATTATCTCACACAGTGCAGCAGTGTGAACACCTTGCCATTGCATGGTGAGTGTGAACATTTCAAGATTGCCACTTTCCACGTGTTGATGCCATAGTTGTACCTTTGAACGGAATCCATTTATTTTATCTGTACTTGTAAGCAGGTCTTCATTTCGGCCTTGCATTCGGGTGTTCAATTCATTCAGATGATGAAATATATCTGCCAGGTATGCCAGCCTTGCACACCACTCATCACTTGCAAGCTGCTTTGCGTAATCTGACCCCTCATTTGTCAGAAACACTTTAAGTTACTCCCGCAGCTCATACACACGAACCAAGACCTTGCCACGCGACAACCAACGGACCTCCGTATGAAACAGCAAGGTTTTATGCTTTGCTCCCATCTCCTCACACAAAACTGCAAATATGCGACTTTTCATGGATCGTGACTTTACAACGTTTACCATGCGCACAACATCATCCAACACATGAACTAAGGCTGATGGTAAATTCTTGGCTACGAGGGCCTCGCGGTGTAAAAAACAATGCGTAATAATCACATCTGGATTTTTTTCCTTCACTCTGCTTACAAAGCCTTTGGTGCGCCCGACCATGGCTGCAGCTCCATCGGTGCTGACACTTGTGCAGTTTTCCCACTTAAGTCCTCCGTGTTCAAGGTATTCTGATGTGAGACGAAAAATTTCTTCTCCTCTTGTTTTTTCTAGCAATGCCTTGCAAAAAAAGAAGTTTTCTCTAATTGCATCACCATCAACAAAACGCACATTACCTAAGAGTTGAGCATGTCCACTGATATCAGTAGACTCGTCAATTTGCAATTCAAATTTTTTACTGATACGGATCTTTTCCAAAACCACACTTTCGATGTCTGCAGACATGTCATTAATACATCTGGAAATTGTGTTGTTTGAGAGAGGGACTTTGACTATTTCCTTTGCTGCTTCAGGTCCGACCATATCCTCTACAATAGCTTTGCAGGCAGGAAGTATTAATGTCTCTGCCACAGTGTGCGATTTTTTTGTCTTGGCTGTAAGTTCAGCAACTTGATAGCTAGCTTTAAGAGCTCTTTCATTTACCTTTGTTGTTTTTCTCATAAAAGTTGCCTGTTTCTCCATGTTGTCACGCAGGTGAACAAACTAGTCCACATTCTTGTTTTGAAGCAAAGGGTGTTTCGTTTGGAGATGGCGTTTAAGTTTGCTTGAGACCATAGCACTGTTAGCTAGCTTTTCACCACACACCACGCACAGTGGAGTTGGTTTGTGTTCATCTCCAGTGAAAGTAAATCCAACTGAAATATAGCTTTCGCTATATTGCCTTGCGCCAGAGAATTTAACCATCTTTGCTTTCTTTTGACCCCCACTCATACTCGGGCTCTCATCTGGCTCCAGATTTTGTTCAGAGTCCAGTTCTTACCTTTTTAAAAACTTGTCCATCACTGCAGTATCAGTCTCTCTCCTCACAGCAGCCGTTGTCTCTCTGACACTGTGTGAGGCGTCTGCCTTCGTCTCATGGGGGCGGGGACACAGCGGACACTTGTCAAGATTGGCAGGGGAAGGAGTGACAGGGGGAGGAGTTATAGCGGGCGAACAGCACCGTGACACCCAGACCCGGCGGCACACCACGGTGCTTCAGACGGCACACTGGTGTGCCGCGGAACAGCGGTTGGGAACCGCTGCTCTAGAATATGAAGGTTTCCACAAACCCTATTAAAAAATTATCAGAGACGCGTGCGCGCTCTGAATCTGGGAAAGAGCTCAAAATTGGAAAGGAATTTATTAACAATTAGAAACATGTGAAGATGATGTTTAAAAAGGAAATTATTCAAACGAGAAAAAAAAAATTTTTTTTACAGTGGAAACTTTCACGCTGTAAAAAGGTATACGCTAGTTATTCTACGAATATGTTCTTATATCTTCAATTTTTATTAAGCATCATTATTAAGCATCAAAGTGTCAAACAGTTTATCGGAACCTCTATTTCCGATTAAAATAAATTCTAATAATTTTGTGATTAATTGAATTTTATATAATAATAATGATAATAATATATATATATATATATATATATATATATATTACAGAAAAATATTAAATAATAAGTAAATCGATATTAATAATTGACCTAAATTTGAGAGGAAAAAAGAATTAATCTATTAGATTGTGTATGAGCTAGGAGCTTATAATACAAGATTATAAATCATGCAAGCTTAATTTGTATGTCTTTGTCGATATGTAATCTCTGCAAGAAACAACGCCACTTTAAGCTGAAGAATGCAGTGTCGTCGCTAGTGAAATTTTCTGTGCTGCACACCTCGAGGGCTGGTAGATAGTGATACTTAACTGATGCCAGAAAGCAGGATGGGAAATAATATTAAGCAGCGTCAAATTGTTCTAAAACAAACCCCAGTAGAACAATCGACTTTTCTTGTTTAGAAAAGTCTGAAAATGACAAAGCGGAAGTTTTTTCCGCTTTCGTGTTGCTGCTAGCGCGTGAAATTCAAAACTAGTCATTAATTTTTTTAAAGGAAATAAAAGAATAAGCCCGATCTCCTTCGGTTTTCAAACTAAAAGTTGCGAGAAACTGCCGCCAAAACTAGAAGTCACACACATAAGGAGAACGGGGAACGAGATAACAGTTAAGTTCACATATTGCGGCAAAATCACATTACTGCGCAAGAAACAAAGAACTGCGTAAGAATTTTGCTCGATTCAGACGAAAGTCAACAAGCATTACGGATGTTCCGAAAGTAAACATTTTATTTTTTAATCTGTTGCGACAAGCAATGGAAGCAGTAAAATTGTATTTCTGAACGCCTGTGTTTGTTCAGAACGGAGACAATCATTTTCCTGCTTGCCTTAATTTCTGCTAGGTGATATATTGTTTGATAATTGTTTACACAAAACACACATTTTTAGATCCAACATGTTCTAGACTGCGTTTGATTCCAGCTGTCCTTTTTATATTTTTATCCTGGAGACAGAAGTCGTTAAACACAGTTAACCATTTCGTCATTTCTATCAGTCTATCGACGAGGTAGACATCCGAACTGGCACATTATTTTCCTAATTTCCTCACAAATAGAGGAACATAGCCAATGAAATTTCAATTTACGTTGGCCCCATTGACAATCATTTTCAGAATTAATATTGAACACGCTAGTTTCCAGACGAGAAAATGATACTTCTCCAGTTGCAGACTATCCCGGTTCCAATTTGTAATCTATTCTATACTTAACTGTTTGATTTTGTTGAAATGTAATTAACTATACATTATATCTTTATAAAGAGTGTATCTGTTTCTTTTTCTTTTTGTTTCTTTTTTTTAAAGTAATTTTGAATATCTATTCGTTAAGAATATCTTTTCTTTTCTCTAAATCAGTAATTAGTAATCATAGAGGAAAAGAACTGATTTTTTTCCCCCAAATTTGAATCAAAGTATTTTTAAATTTAAAAGTGCAACATTTTAATTTAGTGTTTTGTTCCATAAAAATATTTTTACTGCAACTTTTTTTCCTAACACACTGTTACACACATACGAATAAAAAAAAGTTTAATTTTTATATAGTTGAATATAAGTGCCACGTTTGTTAAAAGTCATCAAAAGACATTACTCTTCCTAGTTTTTAATATTATATAGATATTATATAGTCTTTAATAATATGCATATGATATTGAATAAGAAACTTGCTATATGTTTGTAAATAATTGAAATGAAATTTCTGTCAACAGAAGTATGATTCTTATAAAATTATCATAAATTAAATTGTTTTTTTTTTTTTTAAATTATTTATTTTTTTTTTTTTTTACTTGTAGACCAGTTTGGTAGAATCATCGATTGACTTTTAAAGTGGGTTCCAAGTCGACATAGTCATCCACACCCAAGATGTGATCGGTATGATTTTTTTCTAGCTCTGAGGACTCCTTTTAAACATCAGGGCTATTGGATCACGAACTATTGATTAAAGGGGATTCTAAAACACTAGGGACATCCACCTCCAAAATCAGAATTGAGCTTATAAGTTGTTGAATTGATGTCAAAGCACTTTTAACTGACATCGCAGCGGAACTTTAAATTGAAGGCACGAAGTTATTACTGAAGAACCAAGTTAAAAATATTTGAAAGTCATCGAGAAGAAAATATTTATTTCAATGTGTGTTACATTCATAATTCAAAGCACTTTTGGTCGAACAAACTTCTCACACATGAATCCGTGGTGGCCTGGTGCTATCTCAGGACGGAAAGTAAGGAATTCTATACCAGACCCACCGAAGATTCTATACCAGACCCGGGCATGTAAAATTGGACTTAGTCGAAAAATTCCTTCCTTGATGTGGTAAGAAGCGTGACACTTCAGGTGTTGAACTCGTCAGTTTCCATGGTTCAAATTTATGAGACGATTGGCTGCACTTAGCTAATTTTCATTCAAGAGAAACAAGCCGGCAGAAAGGTATTGGAAACAAAGAGATCCATAAATTTCATACGAATTAGATTTAATACTTTAATTTTCAGAAATAGATCCATGTTTGACAATTTTTTACAGTTAGATAATAAAAGTGATATTCAATTAAAAAGTTCTCATTTTAAAATTGTTTTCAAACTTATAATTGTTTGAATATGAACATGTGTAATTGTTTCTAAAATACAAACTGAGATTCTTTTTTTTTTTAATTTTTTGTCTTTAACAAAAAAAGAAAAAAAAGTAGTGAGTAAAAGATATATTCAGAAAAAATAGAATTCTATGTTAACTGCAGAACTGTATATCTATAAAACTATCGCAACAGGAACTAAAAGTTAAGGTATGTTTTAAAAAGTAAAAAAATGTTTCAAAAGATTTCAAAATTAAAATAATCTTAAGAACACAAAAGTAAAAGTTACTTGTGCGTCGTTTGCTTTTACAATTTTCAGTACCTAATACGAAACACTTTTTCGAATTCTGCCACAAAAATTCTGAGAAGATAAATCATTTTATGTATTTCAAATATTCACTAACATTCGGAAATCTACTTTTGAATTATTTCTTAAAAAGACTGAGCATTATGTAATTTTTCTTAGCAATATGATGTGACATTATTTCATCAGTTACAGTATTGATATTTTTTTAAATAAAAATTGGAGAAATATACAAAAAATAATTTTATGTTTGAATTCTGAGTAGTTAGTAAATTTAAAAGAATTTATCTAAAACATTGTAATATATACATAAATTTTCTTTCAAGTATTAAGAAAATTTTTATTTCTTTTCGCGTTAGAAAGATGTATGTATATATTTATCATAAGTTAGCTAAACTTACTATTGTTTAATTTATGAAATTCAATTTTTTTTTATTTTTTTTTATTAATTATTATTATTTTTTTTTTTGCTTTAAAAATATGAAATAAGATTAGTTTCCATTATATTCCTCGCTTTACTAAGAAAAACGTTTTACATATAAATATATGCTGTAAAAGTTATGTAGGTGATGACCAAATCATTAAATTGATCTTAATAATTCTTTTTTGCGAAATCTTCAATTAGGAGACAATCCCTTTCATTTTCTTGCATTCTCATCAATCCCTCACCTCCCTAGCAGGGAAAACCAACACGCATGCGCAGCTGACAGTGACGTCACTTGCAAGAAATGGCGTTTTCCAGTGGCAGCCGCAAAAGAAAAAAAAAAAAAAAGAAGCAGGGATTCTCCTAAATCGTGAGATGGGATTAACGAAGGGAAAGCGGCGCGTATTGGGGAAAAAAGGAGAGATAAATTCTAATCATGGTGAACCAGCTGTCTCACCTTCCACGCAAATGATAAAGGGATGATCATCATTATTAAAAAATGAAGAGAAAAAAAGTACTTGGGAACATAAATACTGAAGAAGCCAGACGTTTCGCCAGGATGTGGGAGTTTGAACGACAACACACCTGTCGAACTACCATGTACGGGCGGTTGCAGTTAATTTGAACACTTCACTTCCCCTTATAGTCCACTCTTAGATAATATTAGAGGACATTAGCTCTCTCCCCTATATATAAGCCGAATGGATGAAGTTCATAAGAAGTTACGAGGCAAATAAAAACATTTTTAGGTACTAATTGACAATAATGTTAAAATCATAAAAGTTATCACTGAATTTTTTTTTAAACTAAAATAACAGAAATTCTGAAATCGTTATTATTTATAAAATTAGATTTTGCAAAATTTATATTTCAAAATGCAATTGTTTGTATTTTAAAATTTTTTAACTGGTTAAGTTGCTTTTAAAGATCACTTTTAAACATTACCTTTAATAAAGATAAAAGAAAAATAATTTAGAAAAAAGTATGTTTGGTAAAATAAAAGAAGTGTGTAACACCTGTTTGTATGATATGTAATACTCTCACCGAAAGATAGTTATAAGCTAACAATGGAGGAGAAATCTTGAGAAAAGGATTTGTGACAAATATATGTATCTACGGAAATTTTTCATTTAAAGCATATTTTAATGTTTTTATAGCATCTAACATTTTTAAAGTTATTTTCTTTATTTGTCATCAATAAATATTATGGAAAAAAAGCAATGAAAATAATGTTTTAATATTAAAGTTGAATTATACATTGGAAAAATAAGTATATATTTGTATAAGGAAATTCATTTTAAGTAACCAATCTGTAAAAAACGATCGAAAACATAATTTCTATTTTGCAAACTATTAAAAAGGAGCATTAAATCTTTTACGATAAATGCTCCCGTTGCTTTAAATAATAGCATTTTGACAGTAAAATACAATAAATAAAATACGTGTGGGATAAAGCGCGTTGGGATTAGTAGAACATTTCTACGTAAAGAAGATTAAACAAAAATAATAGTTTGGGAAAAAAATAGAAAATAGAATGAAAAAATAAATTGTACAATTCATTAAAATGAAGAACAAGTACGTGCGATCTAAATTAGACAAATAATCGCATGACTGCTAAGTATGAAATGAGGGAGATTTAAGGTGCAGCTTTCAATACTGAAATAACTTAAATGTTAAAAAAAAGTACTTTTAATAAAGGAAGGGCATAGCTTGTAAGAATAAAGTAAAATCTAGTACTAATCGAATAACATTTGTGTTGCAACAAAGGGACTCAGCATGGCCTAATAGCAAGGTGATGGTGCATTGGGAATCTTTAGGTTCAATCCCAAACACAGACGATATTAAGTCCCTTTTTTGGCATTTGCCTAGGTGAGTTTTAAAGATATTTCCAGGTTTCCTCTCTTAAGAAACGTGATATGATCTATGAAATGTCCTCACTCTGAACAAGATGGATGGTAAAGCTTAACATATCTTTTTGTGATTAAGACTACCCAATCTCTGGAATAGAATTTCCGAAGTAATTCAATCCTGCTTTCCAATGTTGCATTTTTAATATGACAGATATTAAACTAGGCTACAATACTTCAAACACCGTTATAAATTGTCAAAAACTTCACTAAAATTCGGAAAAGAATTTCCATGTGCAATGATTACTAAATTTTGATTCTAGTAAGAAATTTATTATCATGCTAAAAATTTTTGTTATTATCAATTAATTTCTTGCAATTTATTTTTATTCTAAGCTTTATAATTATAGAAATATCCAACCATTTAGCTTTTAATAACTTTTAGAATCAAATTCAATATTTTTGCTTAATATATTAAAAATATTAATTTCGTAATCACTTTTATGAAAATATGGTGCAATTATTAATTATTCAATAACTTTTAAGAATTAATTTTTACATTTAAGCAATTAGTTTTCTTATTAAAAAAAATAGTAAAAATATTTTTAATTTTGAATTTAAATTATTTTTGCGAAGTTTAAACACACAATCCAAATCTGAACGTATCGAAAACGGGAAAGATTGTTTTTTCTATGTATGCGTAATTCTTTACTGTAATAAATTCCGAATCATTATAACATCCGCACAGAGAGGACAAATACATGAATTACTAACAGCACTGATAATATTTTTAATTGCATTAATACGAAAAATTTTTTCTATCTATGCATCAGAAGCCAGGTTTCTAACTACAAATATTATCTTATTTATATCATTTTGATTAAAAATTGAAAGTACAAGCAGTATTCGTGACAAAAACTAAGTACATGAAATAACCCCTGGAAAGCTAATTAAAAGAAAACATTGCACAATTATCAGATTTAAAGACAGTAAAAGAGATTTTTTAAATAAGACAAAATATAATAATTATCAAAGGAAGCAAATTATACTTCGAAAATGTAATTTAAAATATGAGTCAAGCAAGATATTAAAAAAGTTGTTTTGTGTATTTGGAGTAAGTGAAGTTTTATAAAATTACGAAATAACACCCTATCACGTTTCAATTCAAAATGTTTATGTACTTTTTTTTCCATTTAACGATGTTAATTCATTAGAACAGAAAATAAACAGACATTTTCCAGTTATATCAATTAGAAACATAGGAAATCTAGTAAAAAAACAGAAGATTGAATATGTGGAGAAGTTTTTCTAATGAAATCTAATTATTTATCATCAAATTAAAATGTTATTTTTAACATCCGTCAATAAGTGCCTAACGTAAGCCTGATTTTGTTTTTACTGGAAAACAATTTCAAGGAAATGGATATTTAATTGTCGTGAACATTTATAACAAGCACTGAAATAAATAAACTCTATATCAATGTTATTTTTTTCATCAATAATACAATCGAAATACTTTTTATCCAAATACAAATTTTCTGTGCAGACAAAAAAAAAAATAGAAAACTATAAAAAAAAGAGGTTTTCTCATGAAATAGGTTTAAAACATTATTTTTAAGAACGGCAGTTTTATTGCGCAATATCAATATGAGTCACTGGAAAACAGTCAGAAACATTGAGCATTGTGGAGGAGACATGAGGAAAGAAAATGTGAAAGATTAATGCACTGTTATTGATGCTGTTTCTGTCTCAAATGCAATTGTGGCGGTTAAGGGATAGGAAACCTATGCTTATCCTAAGAAAAGAACCTTTAAAAATTCGGAAGCATCTTAATACTTTGACTGCCTGTCTAAATATAGGGGTGGAGAATACTTTTATATTGCGAAGGACGATTTAAATTTATCTATCAAAATGTGTCTCAGTCAAAAAATATTCTGTAAGAAACAAGTAAAAATCTACATTGTTCCATACAAACCACATAATAATTAGTTAATTTCAAATTTTTTATTAGTTTATATGGAAAAATACATTAATGCTTTCATGATATGCTCAATGTTCGATTCATGGAGCTGATTAAGTGTTTTATTGCTCGGGGAAGAGCATAGTATCTACAAGCTCTTAAGAGTGTTTTCATGCTATCCATGATATTTTGATTCCTGAAATTACTTTCATAACTAATAGGATTTTTATTTTCGAAGGAAGATGCTCTGGAAAAATCTCACCTATCTTGACAACCGTGTCAAGATAGCTGAATCAGAAATGCGGAATCTACTACTTTCCGCCTTGTGAAGGAGAATGGCTCTTCTTTTTTTCAACAGTTTATGGATTCGAATGTGAGCCCTTCAACGTCGAAGAGAAATGTCTGCTATTAAGCCAAGATGAGACCTCAAAGCACAATTGTTTTCTGTCCTGTAATAGATAACTCGACAAGTAAGAAGAAAATCTACCATGTGATGCCTTTCTATTAGTCGTTTCATGTATATGGAGGGTCATTTTTCATTCATATGACAGATAGGCGGAAAACTCTCAAGCTTCCATCCGAGCAGATGGGTGAATTTCTCCTTTCCATCAGCACAACACCCATCAACAATGGCTGGATTCAAAACTAAGAATCTCCATTCCAAAGAGAATGGTTTACCACTAAACAAAAATGAATGCCAAAGCATAATCATAAAATGTTCACTAAATTCATTTTTTAAGAAAAATAAAACTGTTACTTAAGTAACACTGAAAATTAGCTCAAGAAGTTAAAAGAAAACACTTAAGTAAATCGAGATTGGCAAATAAGTTTTTTGATTATGCCATTTTTTCTTTAAAATGTGAATATTTTGTATGCTGGAATAAAAAATGTATATCGCAGTGGAAGAAATCGTTCGACATAGTGTAAGAATCTTGCTATGTTAACTGTCTATATAATATTAATTCTTGATATCTAGCTGTAAAAACAGCATTCTTCTCCGTAAACAGCCACGTTGCTTTATTGGCCTTATAAGCATTAAGAAAACAATTTTTCGGAGACAAATATATTTTATGGTGTATTTTATTATGAAACCAAGCGTCAGAGAAATGGCTTATGTGCGCCAATATTGACTCAACTATTTCGCATCACCATTAAAAAAAGAAAATTGATTTCTCTTGTGCCCATTTTACATAATCGTTTTCGAATTCATTTTATACTACATGATTGTTTTACTGCTTCTGTGATAGGTCTGTGTTGGAGTCAAAGATAATCGCCCATAAAATTCTATTTTAGTATTTTCAATAAACTAGTTTGTAAAGTTTCCTCAATTTTTAGACAAATCTGTAGCTAAAATCAAATGTATTACATTACTGGTTATTAGTTATAATCATGCAAATGTTATGTGGTTATAAAATTTATCCAGAAAAATCCCAAAATAAAAGGACTCGAATTTTGAAAAACTTCATAGTGAATCATAAATAAAGCTTTCTAACAAAATTCCTTAAAAAAAGTTAAAGTAAATGGGTATTTTTGTGCCTAATTTATTTCTTTGTAGTTTATAATAAGATTATGAAATGTGCGTGTGTGGAATTTTTTATATCTCGTATTTAACTTCATAATTGAATTTGGAATTATTTGAATTTGGATTTGATCCAATAAAAGAGAATAATATTATTTCCATTCTTGCTCCTAAATTGATTCCAACATGTACCAATTTTCTAATATATTTTGCACAATATTTGTTCCTGTGATATATAATACCTGATGTCTCTGTGGTTGAATCTTACATTTGTAAACCTCGTAGCATACTTTGTAATACATGAGTTTTGTTTGTCTTTATTTAATAATAAAAAAGATATATGATGCTACCTTGTGGCTAATCTAACGGCCGAGATTCTTGAAAGTTCTCACTAGCATTTTGTTTTCAGTGCATAATAACGAGTATTTGTGAGTCGGCTGAAAACCGAGAAACTTCTAAAGAATCCGTTCCGATAGATATACATGCACAAAAATGCAATATCTATTTTATGTTGCAAAACATAAAATGGATGTTTCGCAACATAAAATTGCATTGTTGTTGGACTTGAATCTAGAAACTCCCATTCAAAAAGGCAGTATTATCATTAGCACAAAGAGGATTCTTCACCCCTAATTCAGCAGTTTTAACAGCCATTTTAATTGTATTTAAGAATGTAAAGAATATTGAAGCATTGACTCACTAGAGGGTCCAGCTACAGAATAATCAGGGCGATATTCAACCCATTTACGAATAGTAATTTCCAAATTCAATTTAGTTTTATTTTAATGTCTAGTATAAAAACCAGAAATTAATAAAATTAAAGTAAATCATTATAACTTTTACTTAGTAAAAAAAAAACGGATATTTTCGGAAAAATTAAGGTACAATTTGTCAAATAAGTATGCTATTTTAAAAACAGAATAAATTGTAAAGCAATTATGAATGTAAAAATATAAGATTTTGAAACCTCATAAATAAGAGAAGAATTATTTTTTATAGTTCATTTTTAATCTCATTTTCAATATTTATGACTATATTTGTGAAGAGTTTAGTTTAAAATTTATGTTTTGAATATAAATAATTTTCACCAGTACATTTTTAATGTATGTAAACTTATTAATTTCGTTCAATAAAATTACGGTTTCAGTTAAAACTAATTCCTCAAATGGAATTAGATTAATTAATCTTGTTTAGAGATATTTGAGAAAAAAGTTGGTCAGTGAGAAATTTTATGGTTTATTGTTTAAAAATAATAGCATATCCTGTCTCTGGGTACAATAAACATCATTTTATAAATACTTATCTCTTTTAGAACCAACGAAAATTGCCACTAAAGCATCTTTAGTAATACAACTTTGTTTTCAACGATCAACTCATTTGTCGAATATAGTTTTCATTTCAATTGTTTCACAATAGCTTCCCAGTTCAAATTCAATTAAATTTCGGGAGCTATATTATATAAACTCAAGTAAATAAGTATAAATAAAAAAATAAAATCGTTAAATGGATGGTTATTTCTTAATCAAATTTAACCATCATTTTTATATAAATTTCTTTTTCTCGGGACACACCAAAAAAGTAAGTTTAATTTTAAAAGAATATACAGACAGGAGCAAAATACTTCATGCCAAGCATTGTTCAAAATTCATTAATCAATTGTTATCTATGATGTTTTTTGAAATTTGCATTTAGTTCACAACTTTAAAAATTAATTATCATTTCACTTCATGCAAATTAAAAGGGTTGCTTGTTGAGTTGCATATTAAGCATCAGATTTAGGTCAATGATGAATTCAAATACTTCAACGAAATACCTGTAGGTTTTGTTCTCTTAGCATGATAAAAATTCTTGATAATGAGTCTATGCATATTGTTTCAAGGCATTAGTTATCTACATTTTATATAAATCAATTTTGGCAAAGGAACTTCACAATCAGATGAAGAAGATTTGATTTCTTTTTAAATAATAAACTGTTAATATTATTTCCATATTTATAAACTCGATTATCATAATTTTAGCTTTTGAAACTAGTTTGTTAAATTTGTTTTTCAAATTAATTATAAGCGAGATTAATTATTCAAAGTCAGAGTCATTAGACAGGCAGAGCAATACACATAATTATTTTCATTATGATAGCATTTTTTAACTGAGGCAAATTCATTTATTTTATACATGGCTTTTGTAGTTTAAATTAATGATAAAAATTTATTATTTAAATATTTTAATTACGTAATAAGTGAAAAGATTTTGTAACTATTTGAATTTTTACTTCACTTAAAATGTATTTACATATTTCCTACATGTTTTCTACCGGAGGATTAAGTAAGGATATAATTAAAATGCAATGAATAATAAAATACATTTTTATAAAAATAAAATAAAAATTTGTAGTTAATTCTTTATGCCTTTGAGCTATTATTATATATTGCTTTATTTTCGTCCACTTTAAATCCCGTATGTATTAAGATTTAAAATTCTACACTGTAGATCTTACAAACTAAACAAGACTGAATGAACCAGATAAAATGAAAGAATTGCAGTAGTTGAGATCGAACATTCAGGATTCCCTCCCAATCCAAAGAAAAATGTCAAATGGCCTCAAGTACGAGGTATGAACGTTTCATGAGTTGAATACCAACTTGGCTGTAGTCTCATAGAGTTCATAATCATGTTTTACTTAGGGGTGGCTCTACGACTTCACGGCTGACTTTACTTACACAGATTAGCACGTAGCTTTCATATTTACTGCATTTGAATTGAAATCTCGTCAGTTGTTATTACATGAACGTCAATTGTTATTACGCTGTTCCTGGTAATGATTATATACAATATTCAAGTACTGAGGCTTCATGAGAAACCTGTGACTCTCCTTAAGTATGGTGTGGAAGTTTGATTTGAGGCTGACAGCTCAGAGATCAAACTCGTCGTGTGATTGCGATTCGAAAGAACAATGAAGTTTTGTAGACTGTTCGGTTGAAATGAATTTCTAATCGTTGTAAACAATTACAAAGAAAATAGGAACTGAATCCCTTGATATAAAAAAAATTGGCAGCAGTAAGCGAATGCAGAAAACATAAAGTGTTTTCTTATGATGATGCTTTTTGCTTAAATTTTGTATAGAGACGGCAGTAGACTGGTTGGAAAAGTCGTTATATTCATAATCGAGTGACAATATTACTATTCACCATCCGAACATTTCTAGTTCCCTAACGGAATTCTGGCACGTTAAACAGATTATGGTTGCGATATCCCTCCACTGGTGAGGAATGGATGGTACCAGGCTCAAGTGTCGACTGTTTAAAACTACGAGGTGATTGACTGCGTCTATTGGATTATTTGTCGGTAGAAATAAGACTGAGAATCATTACAAACAAACTATTACACATTATAAGCTTATATATATATATATATATATATATATATATATATATATTTTCTCACATTTTTATGTAACAAAGGCGACATAACTAAAAAATGAAACTAATTTCTTAACGATTATTTTTCTAGGAAATTTAGGCTATTTTTCTGGAAAACTTTAGCCAACTAGATGAGCTAAAATCTGAACTTCTCCTTATACTTTAACCTCTTATGAAATGTGGGTATGTTCAAATTTTTTTTCTGTAATACAACTGAACTAGTCCAAGCGCTCCTCAATTTTAATGAGTACTGTAAATATTTCGGTGGAAGTTTGGTAATCCTCTGTGTTTTCGAAAAAATTCTTTTTCTGCTGTTTCAAGCGATAAACACATGAGAAGTGCGTTTGTTGACAGGTGTTGTAAATGCTCGTATTTAGAAGTCGTTTGATAACAGCTAGAACAATTGTCTCGGGATTGGTACCTTTCTAAATACAGAGTTTAGTTCCGTTTCACACCTGTATCTTTCCAGACAGAATGGAACCATAACATGTTTATAATAAGAAATCGTTCTCATACTAAGGTATGATTTTAAGAATTTTCTAAAAGAAAAATTCTGTATTTTCTTATAATAACAAAAACTATTTTTTTCAAAATAAAATGTCTTTTTCTTGTTATATATAAATATAAATGAATTATATGTTTTGCAAAATATATTTATTTGTAAAAATAAATCCAACTAAAAAATGAGAGAATGAAATATCCAACTAGATGCTATATTTTTATACATCCTAATTTTTTCTAATCTATGTCCGAAATGAAATTACTTGAATACTTGATCCAGACAAAAAACATAAACACTGTTAAAGTTATAATATTAAATATTTGTTAAGTCTAATGCCACACAGTTGGTATTGTTGGGGAATTCGGACAGAATATTGCAAATTCAAGTACTTACTTCGTCATTTGATTGTGATTCAAAACAGCGATATTGTAGACTTTTTTGCAAATCAGTCAACAGGAAAAAACTAATACAATCCTTAATTCCGCATGCACAGCATAGATTTAAAACAATTATGAAAAAACTCTTGAATGTCTGGTTAGTATTTTAAAGTAAATTTTTTAATCAAAAATATATAAAATTAACAAACTTAGGCTATTAAATAGAACGTCAGTACAAATACTCTATACTTGATTATCATTTAATTGCAATTAAAATGGAAAATAGCGTACTGCCCTTAATTTTACTTACGTGGCATGACAGCTTTACAATAGGGTGTTGGATAATTTATTATTATGACTTATTTAATAAATATAAGTGTTGGCACAATTATATTAATATTGTGATTTTTCCATAATAATTTTGGACTTGTGTTTCTTTTAAAATCAATCTAAATACAAAGTCTGAATGTGTAAAAGGGTTTTTATTTTTCACTTTTATGAAAAGGTATGTCAAGCTATCCATTCGCGAGAATAAGCATACCACTTGGACTGTCTGATTTTGATGTACGAGCAAATTCTACTTGAAGTGAAGGATGCGCTATTCAGTGATGCGTAAGGAAACGATTCTTTAACTTGCGATAAATGCCAACCAATGAATACACTACGATAATAGGGACCTCTGCTTCCCAAGGAAATTTTCGTGACGGAATAAATTATTGGGAATGAATATCAGATGAAAAGCAAGCACATCATCACAGCTAAGAAATAGCATTGTAAAATTATTTTTTTAAGCCAATAATCAACTTACAACAATATTATATCTGCAAATAATATTTTCATAGCATAGCATTCAAATTATGAACTTTAAAATTCAAATTTCATGACTTATAGTTTAAATATTGAAAGAAAAAAACTTTACATTATCGATCAAAAATTCTTTAAATAGAATTATTTTAATTAAAATTTGAACAGATCATAAATCTATTGTAAATAATAAATTTCGCAATTTAGTTGAAATTTTTTAAAATAATTTTTTTTTTCACTCTGCAATAAAATTATGAAATAAATTCAAAACTTTGCTACCAATTTATTTATCTTTTATAAAAGATACTGAAAATGAATTCATTAAAATTGAAAATAAGAAATAACATCGACTCAGAGATTCTTAAAATAAACACACTTTAATACACACACATTTTCAAAGACAGAATTGTGGTTTGAGTTTTCTTTAAATATATTGAAGTTGTTTCTCAATGAATTGCTAAAACATTATTCCGATGTAAAACAAATTTTAAACTATTTTCAGGAAATAATAAAATATTAATTAATAAGAATATAACTACGCTCAAATAATTGAATTTTTTAAATAGATATCATAGTCTTCTAATATATCCATGCATTCTTAATTATATTTTAAGAACTTTTTTTAAAAAATGGTGTAAACAATTTTAAACAAAAAGAGTTGAAAGAGTTAAAAAACATAGCTTATTTTTTAAGTATAGTAATTAACGAATATACTTATGTAAGTATTTAAACAGAAAAAATTTTAGAAAATTGCGTTAATGTATTTATATATACAGTTTGTGTAAATGTCTACTTAATCGGAAAACTGATAAGGAAAATAATTTTCATAAGTTTTTTAAAAAAAGATAAAAGTAAATGTAAGATTTATATCGCTTTTCAATAAATTTAGATTTTTCAAAACGCGAATATTATGTTAAATAATTATTTTGAATCATTTGTTTGATATTATATATTTTATATAACTCAGTAATTAATACAATATAGCAATCTGTAAGATTTTGATTTTGTATTCCTCACAGAGAGTTCTACTTCTACATATCCAAATATAAATTTTACATGTTGAAACAAAATCATATCTTCAAAACACTTACCATATTTCTTGACAGTTGAATTTACGTATCCCCATTCCGGCAATATTCTATGTTTTTTTATGGTAAAATTAAAAGTGACGATTTCACAATTTCATGTTATACCAAAGGCAGTAAACATATGGTAAAGAATATTAAAATTAAGGTGCAAGAAAGATGTGCATTTAAAGCAAGTTAATGTTCTAAGAAAGGAATTTTGGCCCCACATACTATACAAGTTGGCTTAGAAAGATAATTAATCAAATATTAATGAGTGAAATATAATTCCATATTTAATATGAGTAATAGTTTTATTTCAAAAACAACGGTTAGTAGCACATCCCTACTTCTGGAAATTCTATGAACTTCAAAAATTAGTCATGGTGGTATACTGAAATTAAAAAACATTTATCATGGAATCGAAAACTATATCCTCTTTAAAAATGATCCTAAAACAGTTTTGTGTGAATGATTAGAAAAAATCGTCTGCAATAAAAAAAAGGGAAGCAATAAATTTAATTCTTCTGGCGTAATAATGTAGCAAACGGTTTTCAGTGAAAAAAATTAAGCTTTTCAAATGAATTTATTTCAAAAATAATAATTTTAAATTGTAACTAACTAAAATAATTAATCTGCTTTCAAACATAAGTAATAATTTAAGCTTATTTCTTTCACATATTCACAAACAAATGGATATAACTATGTTTATAAATTTCTACAATTGCTTCCAAGAATAGTTTTTGGGGCTTTATAAGGGAATTGATATTTCAAATCTAAAAGTTTTCATGTGAATAACAAACTAACTGAAATGAGATGAGTTGCATATCATCGAAATATGTGTGTATCGTCTGAAAATTATAGAATTCTTACCTTTGTGTTAGAGAGATCGACCATCACCCACGAGAAGAGGACAATATCTTGCTCATCGCTGCCTAGTTCTTCGTGAAGGCCAGCGGTGACCGTATAGACCCCCACCAGAAACTTTGCTGCCATCACCGGTGTGAAAAATTAATGACAAATATATTGGTAGAAGGCACAATTATTAACGAAGGAATGAAAACACAATGCACACCCGTCACCCTGGTGCTTTTCTGTATTCACCCGGGTACCGCCAGAATAAGGGGATTTTAGAAGAAAAATAAATTAAAAGAAGGGGGACAGAAATTAAATTAAATTGGGAAAAAATGCCACCAAACCAGGACACAAACACCAGACGACAAAACTGCACCGTAACCTGTTGAACACTACGATGTATTCTAAGCGAGGCAAGAGACACACGCTTTGCAACAGGTAAGTCGAGTTTTTCCCTCTCCTTTCGGAAATTCCCTACGCAGTGAGTTTCTACCTGTGGCGTTCAAACTACTTCTTCCCCCCTCGCCTGTACAGGTACTAGAGAAACCTGTTGCTTTCTGGCTGACGGCATCACAGTCGTGCCCCTCCTCTCCCTCTGCGAGGAACTGTGTTCTGCAACATTGGTTCGACCACCCCATTGGTTTTGTTGAAGTGGGATGCAAAAGAGAAAAATTCTTAATCCACTTCTTTTTATTATTTTTTTTCCTGAAAAAAAAATTGATAAATTCTTTCCAAGAAATCCGTTCTGTGTGTAACAGCGATTTTCATATAGAGAGATTATTAAACATTTAAACTGCCTGATAACAAATTATATTTTGAAAATTATTTGGAAAATAATATTCTGCGATGCAACCATAAAAATTTAAATATTAGCAAAAAAGTTTAAAAAAAATAGTTTAAAAAAAAATTAAAAAAAAAGAATTTTTGAGAGAGAGAGAGAAACTTTATGTTAACTTATTAAAATTCAATTTAAAAATATCCTACAACTTTCGTCAGCCATTACTTGCAAATGTTTAATTCTGCTTCTCAGGTATATATTGTAATATATATGCAACACTTTAACTTAAATGTTTTTGAGATCAATAAATATGTTTCGATGAAAGTTTCAAAATATAAATTTCATATATTTCCTCCAACTTTGTAATTTATATATAATAATAATATTGTTTTATAAATCATTGATTTATAGAACATTTTCTCAGATGTTCCAACAAAATCGCCAAAAATTTATGTGGCCTCTTTAAAATTAAATGCATGAAGCATATGTCCCGTGTTAAAACAAATACAAATTCAATTTTCTTTTAAAATAAAATATATATTACTGCAAAAATTGATAAAATTGTAATGAAATATTTAATACTGAAGTTATTTTGCGTTTGACCCCTTATTTCTCAACGAAAGAACCTTAGAATGAATCCGTCTATTTGGCTGCGATTCAAGTATAGAAAGTTTTATACATTTTTTACACCTTTTAATTATACATTTTTACAATGTAACACACACACACATATATATATATATATATATATATATATTATATATAATTTATAAGACAAAAGAAATGTATAAAAGTTTATTATTCTTTTGTTGTTACTAATCCCAGATTGTCCACCATTGCAAGACAATCTCCATAGATCTAAAAATATAGAAAAACAATAGAAGATCCTGAAGTCCTTATTAAAAGCCAAGCAAACTAAATTATGAACTGGGGTCAGCTTCACACGAATGCACTCAGGGAAGATCTGCCCCAGCTTAGCGTTCTGCCCACTCATGAAACGCGACAAAGCCGTTTGATATTTTCTTGTTAAAAGCCGAAAATACCCGCCCTGGCTTCTTCCAAAGTACCACATGTGACCAGGAGGGATCCTTCCAAGTCTATCCTCCTAAGGGAGTTGTATATGTGGGAGCCCTATAACGACTTCCTCAGCAGCAGCCCTGGCCAGGTACTATTCTTTTTCTTTGCATTATTAACTAATAGATTATTTTTTAAAACTTCACATACATTTCCTTGAAGAATTTTTAAGATGATATAATAACTTATTTTAAATACAATTTATGCTTTAAACAACCCTTTTGGAGATAGGTTACTGCGATACTTTTCCTGCAGCTATTTCTGGCTACCGAAGTGGTTATGAAAACAGACAACTCGCCCAGCCATTTTGAACCGAAAACTGAGATTGTCGAGATCGGGACTTGATATGGTATTCTCCTCCTTCTCACAGCACGTTGCACTGGAACTTGCAGAATACTTAAAATCCTTTATGCTGGGTTAAGTATTGAACTTCTAGCCTCTCTTCTAGCCTCTAATAAATAAAAAGTGGTTTGATAGATCTAAACGTGATTCAAATCAAAGTAAAAAAAAAAAAAAAAAAAAAAAAAATATTGAGTTTTTCTTTAAAGAAAGTGAATGTGATATTATAAAGAGAGCTATTAACAATTCAAAGGACTGTTTATACTTATAAAATCCAGCAACCCTCCAAGAGAGGGATATAATAAAATGTTTATATAGCGTGAGTCGAATTTCACCCACATTGGATATTCAGTCTGTTTATCATTTGGGAATAAATCCTAATGTACAATCTACAATCCCTTATTGAATTTGAAAGATGGAACTCGTGTTTCTATCGTCTAGAAAAATTAAAAGTCCCCTCATAAAGAAAGACGTAAGAAAAAAATTTATTGTCTAATACAATAGTAGCTTCCGCCAATTTGTTCGTGCTTGCCTGTTACTATGAAAACACAACACAAAACCAAGCAATATGCATTAAAATTGCAAAATAATATTGCTATAATTGTCTAGGCAGTTTGTTTCTCATTAGTCCTCTCTTGTGAATCCAAACCATATCAAGCAACCACGTTTGAATTAGAACTCGAACATGTGAACTGAAGGACATAGCGTCACTCTTAATGTAACTGCCCATCTTGTTTGTAATTGTATGAAACACACAAAAAATATTAAAAATATAAATTATTCTATAAAAATAAAAAAATGATGTGCGCTTCTAAATGAAAAAAATATTTCAAATTAGAAAATTCATTGTTACATAACGTGGTGAATTTTAGCCCTTCAGCAATTTTAGTTACAATGTAGCGTTTTAAAATAATGCAATCTATTAGAGGGATGAAACTGTAAATATTAAATTTCGAAATTTTTTAAGGGAACGCAATTATTTAAGGCAAAGATTTTTAAAATAACATATTTCCTTAATAGAAAAAATTACTTCAACTATGTATCGGTGAGAAGGAATAGTTATTGTACATTGGGCCGACTTAGCCTAATAGAGGCCCGTGGCAGAAAACACTTTTGGACCTCCCTCTGTTTCTCAACAACAAACTTTCTATTCGATTTAGAGGCCGTGGACAACTGCCCTTTGCCTTACTCAGACTCTGACTGAACACAGAAGCCAACTCTTTGCATAAATTATAGATAATCGATATGATACCGGTATATATAGTCAAAGTACAAAATATCTAAATTATTTAATAATTTATTTTAACATTACATATAATTTCTAGATAATTTTTTAAACAGTGAGTGCAATTGGACAAAGTATTAAAAGCTATCCATGGAAATAAGGGGATAAATTTATAAAATATTTGTACATTAGGAGTTGTGCACAAATTAAACATCATTGAAAAGCTGTAACTAAAAGAAAAATAAAACAAAAATTGTTTTAATTTGAATAAACTAAATAAATAAACTTTGTGGCACTGCAGCCAATCAGGGCTTACACTGCCCGTTTTCTTGGCTGAGGGCTGTAGGATGGGATGTCCCGGTTAGGTGGTCAGTTTCCATGCTTGGTACTCAGTTTTACTGAAGGGAAGGACGGCTGAATCAACCTTGCCCAACTTTAGGATTGTTGAATAAATAGATAATGCAATTTTAATATACCTTTTTCAACAAAAAAATATCATGCATCAATTTGCATTATTTTAGTTATACTGAGGTAAGAGGCTAACTAAAGCTTGCACACAGGGATTGCACCTTTGACACTCCATTGTTTCGTTTACAGTGTGGTATAGAATATAACATTTAACCCCTTAACATGTACACTCGAATTAATAATCGCGGTATAATAAAATAGCTCGTTAAAAAAACTGTGCATTAAGGTGTTAATTTTTATATTTATAATAAAATATTCCACACAAACTGTATTTTGTAAGCAATTCTCAATCTCTTGATTTGCCTCCTTCCATTCCATTTTCATACAATACAATACAGAATATAGCATTTAAGTAACAAATTCAACATCGAATGTTTGGTAAACAGTTGAAGATATGCCTTTATGTAACTTTCTGCTTTTTTCTCAAACAGCAAGTAGAATATTATTTATTTAATAAAATATTCTATACCGTATTCTTTAAACATTTCATCACAAAAACAATGCACTACACTTTTCTATTTCATTTTCAAGCCCTGTGTGTGTACAGTATATTTATTAATTAAAAAATTAGAGAGCTCCCATTTTTAATTAGCATAATATATATTATTTAATTAAAAAAATCAATACAACTAGCTTATTCTGTGAGCAATATATTATAGAAACCTTGTGATGGAGTCTTTTTTTTTTTAATTGCAAAAGCAGAATAGAAAGAAATATAGCTTCTTTGTATAAACCAAAACAAGGCATATTGTTAAATTAGTTTTTTTTTAATCAAAAGCTTACTTTAAGTCAAATTTTTTAGACATGCATTATTTAGCTGTATAAACGTTTCCCTAACTTTAGTGACTGAATAAAAATTTCTCTTCCTAAAAATTGTTAAAAAATTTTAATTCATCTATTGTAAAATTTAATTAATTACTACAATAAAAATTTTAATTGTGTCATTAAGGGGACATGCCCAAATTGAATTGTTGGTAATTTAAGATTTAAATTAAGTTTCATCATTAGGTATCGCTTAAGAGAATAGAATATTCTATTCACTTTTCATTGATAACCTATATATACAAAGTATTCATTTCAAGTAACATTTGTAAGACCATAAGTGCTTATAGCGAAATGGAAATTATCCATAAAAAATATATGCATTATTATCCTGTACCAAGTATTTTATTTATTTCTGTCATGATATTACAGTTGAAAAACCTAACGTAAGCAGAATTACTGTTATTTTGGAAATTATCATTATTTTTTCTAAGGCGCATATCTTATGAATAAAAATTTTATGAATGATTGCTACTGCTAACAGTTTGAATAATGATTTTATTACTTTCTTTAAATAATTAGAAGTGAATAGGTTTTGGGTTTGAATAGAATCATTAACGAACAATGGGAAAAGGATTCTGCGCTTCTGCTTCCTACATACCCATCTGGCAAGTTGGGTGCTTGGGAGTTTTTCCAGTTTCCTTATGACAGTATTTGATTTTTTCGCTATCCACTATACAGTATCGAATTCATTTAGAATCTAATTAGGCGCTCACAATAAAAGGAAGGATAGCTCTTTTCAGAGTGGAACGTTATTCGTTATTATTGAACTTCGTGAAGTAGGCTTTGCATTTCCTGCTTTCAGCATGTACAACTATTAGGGTAGGTGATTGAAAGTTTTCTGAGTTTCTTCTTTTGTGCAATATGGGAATACAACCCATTGTTTAGGATCAATCCATATATAACAAAGATATAAGATGATACACTTTGGAAAAAAGAAAATTCTAAAGTCAGCTTTGACCTTTCAGGCTTTCAGGATTCTAGCCTAAGAATTAACCATTTGACTGCCAGCTGGCAGTCAAATGGTTAATTCTCTAGTCGATTAGATGTTAGTGGGTTCGATTCCCACATCGGGAATGAACGTTTATAATGATTCTGGTGTTATATAGACCTGGTCTAATGAGTGCTCTTGAGCACAAACAATGATCATTGAAGTAATTAATATGATCTAGCGATAACTTCCAGCTTTTAAGTTATCGCTAGGTGATGTCAAAATATTACAAAATATTAATACATTGTCAAATAAATAAACATAGATACTAATATTTTTCAAAACTATGTATTCATATTTAATTTCTTTGATCGCATCAATTTTATAAACATTTTTTTTTTTGTCATATTTATTCTTAAACACAAAAAATCCCTAATCTTTTCTGAAAAAAATTTTTAAGATTTTCTTTCATATTCTAAAATTTATCAAAAGGCAAGTGAATGCGATAAGAGAAAGAAATAAACTTTCCCGCAAAAAAAGAATTATCAAAACAGCAAACGATAATGACGTGAAAAAAAAAAGAAATCGAAAACTAGATTAAAACAAAACATTCCAAACAGAAAACATTTTAGAACGATGCGATTCCCCAACACCTCCCTCCATTTCCGAAATCCGATATTTTCAGAGACAACGAACTCGGCGATACTAACAACAAATCTTGAAAAAAAAAGCCCCAATTAATTCCTTACTTCAGTTGAAGAAACCTGTTCGTGGATAGGGAGAAAGTTAGGGAAATTCCACTCGCACTTTTTCCCTAAAAAAAAGACAAAACCTGAATTTGTCGTCCTGCTCTCCGATTGGACAGAAGAATAAACTTAGAGAAATCGACGTGGCACCTAGCGGACGGCAGCGCAGGTAGGTAAATTTCCCCTTACATCGCATCACAGCTTTTTCTTACTATTTTTCTTCTTACTGACTCTATCTCTCTATTATTTCTTTCCCCTTTTTATAGTCTTTTTTTTCTTCTTCTTCAGCTTATTCCTTCTCCGAGGCAAAGATGTAAGCCGGGCGAAAGTGAAGAAAACTTCCAAAAGGAGAACGTTCCCAAATTGCGTTTTGTTCCTTCTAAATCCTGCTTAAGTGTCTTTATATTACTTTTACGAAAAGGAAATATGCATGTTTCCCCTATTTGCTTAAATGTGGGCATTTGTTGAATTTAATACATTTCAAAAGTTATAGTAAATAAGGTAATATTTAAAAATAAGAGATATTTTTCAAGTGATTAAATATGGCGAAAAATTAACATGCAGTTTTTCCATGAGAATTTTCACATGAAATTCAGGGTACATTAAGTCAGACATTATAGAACACCATATAGCTCAAATTACATCACAACAATAGCCAACAATAGCCAAATCTACGAAAAATAAGAGTATCTATAAAATGTTGGACGCACTTTGCTATTAAATAATTCCTGAAATAAAAATATAAACTAACTCATAGCATTTATTCATGGAATAAATATATTTTCATTTATAATAAATGTTGCCATAAAAGTTACCATTTTCTATTTGAATATTATTTCTTTCGTAAATATTGTCTGCTCGCGTTATTATTTGTATTTCTCTTTTGTATTTGGCAAAGATTAAAATCTTGTATTATATTTATTTTTGACGTAATCGTTCAACGTTTAATTCCATGTTGTTATATGCAATTTGAAATTGACAAGAATGATAACATCTACTGGGGTACCATCGTTCGTTTTTCCTTGATTGACCATTTTCCCTAAAAGTCAATGTGACCGAAATCTTTGTCCATCCAGATCATCTGATACGATGCCGCTGGATTTTTTCCTTTTGGGATTCGTAAAGGAAATTGTTTACAAAAGAAAGTGAAATGTTGATGACTCAATTGTCAAGATATATTTCAGCTGCCTCTGTGGATGCCATCATGCTTGCCCGTACCTGGCGTGAAGAAGATTATCTTCTTGATATCTTTGATGCGACAAACGGAGCACTTATGTAAGTCCACTGACAACGACCATAACAGCTTTTGAATCTATTTAACAATCAGTGTTAATTGATATCCTTTATTATTTTATGAATTACTCAACTCCAATATGTGTCCATCATTTTATATAGACACTCTGTTCATTATTTTTCAACAGCTTTGAAACGTGCTTCTGATATTCTGGGTATGTCAAAGTGTCTAAGATGTAGATTTGAGTTATAGAATTCAAATTTAAAAACTAGAGCCTCTTTTGATTTCCAAGCTCTTATTAAATAGCTCAACGATACTAAATAAAGTTACGTTATGGTTCTTTATTTCTACCAATCGAAGAACACAGCCATCGGTCATTTTGATCTGCGATCAAGTAACAAGATCAACGCCTGAGCTGACACCATCATCTCTACGCTACACCACTTTATCTCTTGGCAGCGGTCAATAGAAATGAGACCTCCAATAGTATTTGAAAAAGGTACACATTGTTTTATATGTTTTTAATGTAATACTTTCCTGTCATGTTATGTAATACGCCCAACCTGTCTAGTGGTCAGAATGCTTGACTGCGGATAAGGAGATCCTGGGTTTGAGTCCCGATTCAGGCATGGATGTACTGTCTTTCTCTCCTATCTTTGTCCTTTCATTGTATGATTGGATTGTGAATTGTTACCTACCCTATAAACGGGTACCTATGGCATGTGTGCACTGAGGAAATCGGACTCCAAACCCAATTACGGTTCAGTTGGAGCAGCACACCCCATATTGCCAGCCCAGCTGGCATAAAACAACAACAACATAATACTTTATAAATAAAAATTCTTATTCAGTTTCTCCGCCACCTTTTTGTCCGAGGTTAAATTGCAAATGAGAATGAAGCTTAAATTAGGAGGTTGAACTCCAGTTATCTTATATAAAATATAACGCTTCGTTCTGAAACTTGTATTACAGCGTTTGTTAATTTGTATAATACTCGGCCACTAGTATTTCTATTTCTAGCTCTACGAGGGGTGGAAGTAATGACACCATATATAGTGAGGCACCTGCGAGGGTGCCTTCGTAACCTCGAAAGTGAATCCTCGTGATTTAGAAGAAGAGACCGAGCAGAAGATCTTCTAAGGTATCATTTCACATGGAAAACATTGCGACCACATCATATCTAACGTGCCCTAGTCATTATGAACAAACATAATGGATCTTTTTTTTTATTTTGGGATTCGATCTAACTACCTTCCGAAAACGAGAATGAACGCCGGAACCAACCTGGCCACTACGGATTGTGCTTATTAATTTAAAACGTGATCAACTCTGTGATGGGAACTCACTGTAAAGTTGCGTATGCCATGATGCAGTCATTCGGGAAATCTTCTCACTTTAAAAATTGAGGCATATAACTCTTCCCCTTTCTTTAAAATTTCTATCCATAAATAACTATTTGATAAAGAGAAAGACATACAATAAGTAACCCCCCTTCTTTCCGCATTCCCAGTTTTGATTAAAGATAAAAATTGAAAAAAATGTTTGAACAATCAAATATTTCCTTTACAAATTGATCAAATTTTATTTATTTTTTCTAATTTGGAATTTTCATTTTTTATATTGTGAGGCTCTTCCAAGAAAATAATCTTTACTTTTTGGACTATTTCATTACATTAAATAATGACTTACTTTAAATATTAAGATAAAAAATATTATTTTTGTTTATCCCAACGACTTTAAAAGGGTGACATTTTATCAAGATAAAGCAAAGTTATATGAATATTTATCTTGACGACAAATATTTTATTGTTATATTTCGAAAAATAACTCTGGATTTCTAAAAAAGAAAGTAAAAGCTCTTACAATTATTGCACAACATCCATGAATGGCTAAAAAAAAACCTGGATATTTATTCCTTCAGATCCACATTATTGTACATCATTACCTGCGCAATATGAGGAATGATGAATAACTATTCCCTTGGGGTCATCATACTCTATTTCTAGGATCGAGTTCTTCAGAAGAAGGCTTAAAGTTCTATCTAAGCTAGTTTGCTTGCACGTCACTTAGGAAGAGTGCTTGGGAGTTCCCACACTTTGAATGAACTATCGATGAAAAGTTCTCTTAGAAAGCAAAGTATACCGCATTACAAATGTATTAGAACTCTTTCTATGTTAGCTTCTCCACAATGCAATGTCTATCATTAACAGGGGAAAAGGCTGATTTTAAACGTTATAGAACACTTTTTAAAAATTAAAGACCCTTTTGATCACGAAAAGTGTATCTTTCTAAATCTTAAAATCTAAAAAAAAAATTTTTTTTCCAAATTTATTTTCGGAGAAACTTGAATTAACATTTTCATTAGAGACTCATAAATCTTTCATATTGTGCATAATTAATTGCATTGGCTATATTGAGATCTGGGACTATTTTAAGCAATCTGTGTAGAATTTTACCCTATTAATCACTTCCCGCCTTACATATTGACATATATATATATATACTATGCATGATTTTTCATGAATAAAATTATAAGAATTTTTTTGAATTTTATTTTCCATATATTTCTTATATAACGCACACTAAATAATATTATCTTATAATATTCTATTTACAAAGAGAGAGCAGTTTGATAAAATATATTTTTAAGACCTAACTCTTACTTTCTTAATTACAAGCTTTTCATTTTACATGTCAATTTACCTGTTTTTATGTGTTCGTAAAAATGAGCATCAACTTTACAAGGTATTTTCCGCCATCCAGAAATAAATTAAATCACTCGTCTTCAAGTATACAACAATTTCTTAAAGTTGTCGCAATCCTCCTGAACAGCAATACAGGATCACGGTAATGGTTCTTTCTAATTATTATGCAATGAATTGTCTGAGTAAAAGAGTTCATTGTTTCGTGAAGGAGTAGATATCCAAATTAAAAACTACTATCTTGAGGATCAAAACCTTTATCATTCAGGTGTCTATTCGGCTCAAATATGTGTAAAAACACGTCTTCAGTTCCACCAACGTACTAAAAAACTCGTAATTTTAGACAGCATCAATACCTGAACTGGTATTCTTTTATCCAAACTTCCACACCTGATCACATAAATATGTGTTAGCCTGATAATTTGCATAATCTGTATCAGGAGGATGGGCACTCACTGGATTAAAGAAGGTCGATTTCTCTACCAGAAAAATTTCCCAATAATCCAAACCAGGAATTGTTACCAACTAATCAGTAATCACGCTTTCAAATACAAACTACAATCAGTAATGCTCAGTTTGGTGTTTTGATAGGAACTGTTTCAAACCACTGCGTAATTTTTGATTTTTTTAATCCAATGGACCATCTCTTAAATGTTAATTTGTTTCCTTTATTTAATTTATCAAACAGTTAAGCAAATATCTTTTTTGAAACTACAAATAGAGCAGAGCACGTAAAAAATTCGAAATTTATGGGATCCAATTTGTTTACTGGCCATTTAAAGTTGTGTGGTATAGTAAATATATATGCTTGCATTTTTGAATAGCACAGAGTCAAGAACAATTGTCAAAAGCCTTTGACGAAGGCAATTTGATGATATGTAAAAGTAATCAAATTCGACCAAACAATCAGAACAGATACCCTTTATCGACAATGAAAATGAAACCGATAATTGGAGCATTCTTTCATCATTTCAATTTGCTATTGCGGTCATTTCTTCTTAAATTATTGCTTGGTTTGACAGTTGTGATACATACAGTTAAAATGCTCTCAGTTTCACTATCTTTGGAGGAGAAAATGGAGGTATCGAATTTTTCGACAGTTGAACAATAGAGGGTGGATGATGCATTTCGGTTTGTGTGAATTGTTTAATCGTAACTGGACCTTTCGAAACCTTCAAGTTTTGTAGTCTCTTGATAGCTGAATCAGGCCGTGAAAAGGGCTAACCGAATGTCCACGCGCAACTAGATTTGGTTTGTTTATCACTCTACAATCATTTTTTTCACAAGCCTAGTATGAATTCATCCGAGGCGATAAGAGGATAGTTATATTTTAAAGTGGATTTCGTACCATCAGAAAATATAATTAAGTAGTGCCTTATTTCCTATTCAAAATAAATTTCAGTAATATAAACCTTTTTTTAAAAGATTATTGTTCGGTCCCATTTATCTCTGAATGGGTACATCCTTACCTTTTGTATTTTAATGGAGTTATAAATGATGACGACATAATTAATAGAGATTAATTTTTGAAATAAGCCCGCATTTTCTTATTTTAACCAAACACTAAAAGGAAACCATATAAATTACTGTATCAAGTCAAAATTAAAATTTAAGATTTGATTTAATAAAATTGAGAATGAAATCCTATTAAAAACTGATTAAAGGTTAATAAATAGAAAATTGAAAAAGAACTAAAAGAGATAGTGATACTTGGTGAAGCTGAGTTTTTTTTTATATATATCATTGTTCAAATAGAACATTATTATGAATAAAATAATTTCGATAAAAATGAACAAAGTGCTAAATTCAGTCTACTGGAAGAAAATGTCAGAGTTTCCGCATCGCTTAGTGGACACTTTAAAAGCCTAAATTAAGGATCCCTCACATACTATTGTCCCCCTGGAGGACTTTTCATTGATAGTGGACAGTATTCCTGAGTCACAAGCAAGGAAACCTGGAAAACTCACAATTGCGTATCCCAAACGATGCACATACAGAAACCTTAAACGTCATCTAATAGTGCCCGAGATCCTGCGATTCCGAAGATTGAGGTGACAATAATAGCCGTGGTACAGGAAGCTGTGTCATTGCGGTTTTGGAATACTCACTTATAATCAAGTGTATCGTAATTTCAAACCATAGACAGGTGGCGACAGCCGTCCCCTATAAATAAGCTGGATCTCCACATCCACACCAGCTTAAGAACTTAGGACATTAGATAGAAGGCACGTTCTCAACCCATTTAGCTCCAGCAACCCAGTGAAGGAGACTGCTGTCACTCTCCCAGTCGCTGCTCGCAGCAAGCGATATTTCACTTTGCTGGTTTTACGAGAAGCGAAGTGAAGCTACTGAAGTTTCAGATGAAACTTCTGGGTTTCTGGTATTGTGATGAAGAATACCAGAAACCCATAACTATGGATATTAACTTTCCATAATTCTAGACATCATCAGATTTGACGGGTCTAAAAACTTACGCTATTTACCAACACATTCGTTGATTGGCAAGTAGTGCTATCTGCCTTCCTTCTTGTGAAGAAATATTCCCTCTTCAACAGTTTCCCAATGATGCAGCTTATAATCTATTTTTATGCAATGTTTCTTCGTAATAGTTTCATAGTAAATAAATACAAAATAATATGATTTGCTTAGAATAAAAGGGAAAGACTGTGAATTTTATGCAATTAAAAATGCTCGAATGATTTCATGATAATCAAAAGACTGTGTTTATTAATTTTTGATTTTCTTTTATTTATAAAAGAAATTTCTTTTAGCTACCCTTTATTATGATAATAAGGAAAAAATAATAAAGAATGGAAGACATTTCTCCGCATGTGAAGTATGTGTAATTGTTGAGGGCAATAGCATCTCCTAGATCAGATTACTGCGAAGCAAACCAAAATCTCTCAAAACAACCAACTTCTTCGTTTTTAATAGAATCAAGCGACAAACTGATACCTGAACTTATACCATCTTCTCCACACCAGTAAAGAGATACTTGATGTTACGGTGTACTTAACGTGCTAGGTTATTTTAGCATTGTCTTCGGTGAGATAGTTACAAACCCACCACCTTTGCGACTTAAGAGCAGCGGCTTTCAGTATCAGATGATGTGTTCTATTTTCACTGAAATCATTCGAGAGTTTGAAAAATTTAGAACCATTTATGTTTCTTTCGAAACGTGTTCTTAAATACACCCCAAAAGTTAGTATTGGTCTGTCCAGAGCCAAGGAGTCGCTGCAAATACGATTGGTAAGAAATCAAAAAACCGATATATTTCAAGGCAGGCATATCATAGAGTTCCCATTTTAGAGGAACAATCTGGCAACACAAAACTACAAAGTGCCATACAATATTCATTTTACTCTTTGAAGCAAATGCTCTTAGGTTTGATCTTTGCCATTGTTGAGCAACGTAAGATGAATGATTTCTGCTTTCTGTACGCATATATAACATGTTGGGAGTTTATACAATTTTCTTTTTTTGCTTCATCTAAGTTTACTTTCAAATTTCCTTCACTGTTGAATACTTAAGAGGCATGAATATAGAACACTATTTAAGTAGAGCCCTGTTATCATGACGAAAAGCCATGGCACAGCTGATAGTCAAGTGCTTATAGTCAAGTACTCAACAGTTAGGTTGTCCACAACATGATATCGAAATTTGTAATGCAACCAAGAATTAAAACTTGACAACTTTGCCAAAACTTTGCAAGACCTATAACGAGTAAGATGAAAGACATTAAGGATTTCAATGACTGAGTTCTCCCTGAACTTCTAGACTGACAAACCGAATTTCTCATTGTAATGGTAAAGAAAGATAAAAACATGAGTAATGAAGATAAATGTTGTCCGAGCATCACAAAGATGCATTTATTGAAGATGGTTGACAGATGTTTTAATCCATCCATTTTTTTTATCCCAAAGTAAAGTGAGACGGCAAATTTAAAACGAATTCAGTTCTTCCGTGAGCGGCTATGTCTCTCAGTTAAGGAACAGCATAATTTCAAAACGTCAAGACGGATAGAGATTGATCAAGTCACTTTTATAAAAGCTCCAGCATCATATCGTTCTGCTTGTTCATCCTTTGCTGTGCTCAGAATTGGTTTTATCAAGTACCTCATAGGAAAGAGCATAATCTATTGTTATAGCATTTTGCCAGACGAAAGAGCTTTTTATAAGCCACATTTACAATTGCTAGAGGGAAGATTGTCATGAGCAAACTCTATAAATGTAATACAGAAAGACAACTCCTATCTCCAGATTCCTCATGGAATGTACTTAAACGAAAAATGCATTCATCGAAGAGGATGTTGTATGAGTTTTAGGTTCGATGCCAGTTACTATTGATCACTAGAAAATAAATATGACGTTTACATTTTATAGTATATGTTAGAGTTGATCGTCGGAATTTCTTTCTTTCTTTCTTTTGACACGTGAATATAAATTACTTTTTTCTTCTGGTCATTCAATACGTTGCATAAAAATGCTTTCTAAAATAATTGAACTAATCTTCTTCTATTTTCACGGCAATCCAGTATGGATCAGAGCCTTCTCAAGAACTCGCTTCCTTTCCACTCTTTTCTTAGCAATGGTTTGCCAATTCTTTAGCTTCAATATTTAAAATCATTAGAGTAGTGCAGTCTGTGCATCTTAATTTGGGTCTGCCGCTTATTCTGGTTCCTATGACTTTGTAACTGAATATTTTATAAGTCAAGGCAGAGGGATGCAATCTACAGATATATCCAGCAAATATCATTCGTTGAATTTTTACAAATTTTAAAATGTTAGTTTTCATATATAAATTATATAGTTCATTGATGTATCTATGTTTCCATAGACCACCGATTTTAATTGCACCAAAAATTTTCCTGGGTACTTTTCTTTAAAAAATACTTAGTTGATTTGTTTAGGATTTGGCAAGTGTCCAGGTCTCCGTTATTGAACTAAGAGATCATGTAATGTGCGATGTCAAATAAAGATAGCAGTTATGCTTTTGATACAAATCAGAAGTGACATAAGAATAATAAATGATAAGTCAATAAATCATAACTAACAAGTTATTAATCAGTGACATAGCTACTCTTTTAGTCACCAATAGTATACTATAGAGCAAATCGCATTTTTTTAATTATTTCTTTTTAAAGTACTGCCCTCGGCTTTGTATTACTAGATGTAAGCGAAATTATGATTTGGAACGCGAAATATTTTCCAATCGGAATAGTTGTTGGACAGAAAATCAAGAAAATGATTGAAAATAGCATTTCTCCTTTGACATAGCAGATTAGGAAATAGATCAGGAATCTTTCACCTGAATACAGCTAAAAGATTGAACTGAAGTACATTATACAGAGTTTGCTATTTAAAAATAAATTTCTCTAAATGATATCGGATGAAATTCGAGATTCTTGATGGATTTAGAAAGTAAGAACGAGAGATCATATAAACATGAAAACTCTCATTTTCGAAACTCTCATTCTCATTCTTCGAAAACTCTCATTTTCGTGTTGGAAATTGTTTAAGTAATGGTATTAAAAACACCCTTTCAGACACGGTCATTTTTAGTCATAGTCATTTTATACTGTCATTGTGCAGTATAAAATGTCATGAAGCAGATAATGGCAACAAGGATGTGATAATCAAGAAATAAAGATGATAAGCTATTTATTTTAAATTGCAGATCAAATTTCTTATTCACAATTTTATAGTATATGTCAGAGTCATAATAACTGGAATTAGAATACAACTCGGAGTTTTTCTGTGGATTAAAAAACCTATACAATTTAAATGATACAGACCCTACACACAGGAGCAAGTAGTGTCTAAAAGCTAAGGACTCAAGCATTCGTCACTCAACTTATACTTGATTGAGGTTGATATCACATCAGTATCGGACCCTGGAAGTTTCAGAACCTTCCTACCAGGAAAGACAAGTTAAAGAAAAGAAATCTTGAACTATGGAAAGTTATATTTCGTCTCCTACTAAGAATAAGACAGCAACAACTGTCAGGAATATCCTAAGCCTTCTCTCCGTGGACCAGACGCTTCTTCAATTTATTAACCCTTCTTTGTATGATTTTTTCTTTATTGGTGAAATTAATCAAGTTGATATAATTCATGTTCAAAATTAAAGGAAAAATGGTTAAAAAAATCTTAGTATATATTTATAGTATAAATTTATCAAAAAACAATATGCTAAAAATTTTCATCATCATCCAAAGTTAGATCATTAGCTTAGTACTAAATAGAAATAAAAGAGGAAAATAACAGAAACACGTGTTACAAACCTTTCTTCCACTCATTTTCAACTTTTTAGCAATGGAAACTCTAATATAATAAAACAAAATTATAAACGAAATCATACGTTTATTGCAACTACAACAAAGAGCGGAATGAGACAACTTTAAGCTCGTTTCACTGATAATGACACTTGTTTATTTTTGACAGCTATGTTTCTTTTTATGCAATGGACATTAAAAAGGTATCCAAACACGATCAACTTAAAGTGAACTTGTTCTTTTATATAATTTTTGGGCATTATAGGTTATGATGGAAATTTCCACCATTATGCAAAGAAGGGTTAATTCTTTTTACAAAGGTGAGTATTTGTTGAAAGTCTACAAAATACCATATTTTAATGAATTGTATCGCGGTTCATTTATATATTATTGAATGAAATTTTTTTGAATAAATAATTAATAATAGTATATAAGAAAAACATAATAATAAATAAACTGCAGAATAATATAATATTAGTCCTTATTGTTAATTACAGTATTAGTTCATATTGTTGATCTATGACGTATAATTAAAGTTATGAGCCTTATGAGAAATCTATCAGTATTTAAAATTCATTTGTACACTATCTTATATACTTCATGTGCTCCATAGTTAAGTTTCACATTATTTCATAATAGTAGCAACTTTGTGTTGTAGGCTCCATTTCTTATAAGTTTAATTTTTACACGAATTGAATTGTGTTAAAAATAAATACA